>JADLZL010008111.1:0-33327 GCA_015844335.1 Chrysopogon serrulatus
TATATACTAGTCAATCAACCCGTGCTCTCGCACGGGCTACACAATCTTAATTAGGAAATAGACACATTTATTATTGTTTGTACCCCCATGAGTAAGAAAAGTTACTTATATTAAATGATATGTTTTCTCTTTGTTAATTTTGTACTACAATATAGGCATTGTACTAAAACAGAAACATATATGTATGCTTTATGGTTATTTAAACATTGTAATAGAAGATGTTGGTAGTTTAGATCTAGATTTGAGGGGTATTTTTATTTTTAAATGATGACATAAGTGGTAATTTAGATTCAAATTTAATGAAATTATATAGATTCTATCATCATAGCAGGAGAATAATTAGACATAAAGTGGCCTATCAACCCATGGCTTCGCATGGGATAGCAACTTATATAGATTTGTCAATGTAAATATTTTATATAGTTATATACTGTAGTTTGCAAATTACTCGTTCAAAATTTCCATATACTAATAAAATAGTGTATCAGTATATTTATTCTATGGATTATACAGGGATCATTATATAACATATTGTAAAGTAAATTGAATATTATTTTATCATCAGTTGGAAATTTATTACAAAATTTGTTTGTAAAGGCTAAAGCAATAAAATTTAGGAGCCATCAAAATTAAAAATATATTTTGGCATTAGCATTCTTTTTTTTATTCCTTTGTATGCACTTTCTCAATTAGGTCGCAACATGGTTCGCAACATGGTTCACCTCATCATCTAAATTCCTCCTTCAATCCTAAATTCCTACTTCAATCCTATTAATAAACATAGGTTATCATTGAGGGACTAATAATTGATTTATGTTTAAAGATGGGTATATTTTTTCTTCACTTTTATTTGCATTTGTGTATAGCCCTCACCTTTATTTGCATTTGTGTATAGCCAACACTGTATCTATGGAACATCAACCAATATGGCTCTATATATATGCAGGTTCAAATATAACAGAGATCCGCATGCATTATATACATATTATATATATATATATATATATATATATATATATATATATATATATATATATATATATATATATATATATATATATATACTTCCTCTAATAAAAAATTGCATCAACATGCATAGGATGACTTAGGATATTAATCATATTATATATATAAAACTTGGTCATTATTAAGTTAAAATTTATTTGACATAAATAACATGAATCTGACACACTAAGTTGTACAACAACATCACTCTACCTAATGATTATTACTTATTTTCGTTATAAGGGACAATTCAAAGATTGATGCACGAACACAAATTTGAATATTGTCTAATTTTTATTGTAGATTATGCATCCAATTGATACAAATTCAATGAATTAGCTTTAGAAGAGCACTCGGCTTGTGCATATTATTTTTGTTTGACATAATTAATCTACTACATTGTTATTATAGTATAAATACTTGGTTAGCCTCATACCATATTTCCTAAACAACAATTTTACAATTTAAGAAATAAAGTGCCACTTAAACAATGACGACGTTGATCTATTAATGCATGCTCATGTGGGGAATATTTGCATTACATCATCAGCTGAATATAATGCATGAGTGGATATAATGCATGAGGGCTTATGCAACTAAATGTTATTAGTGATGGCTTTATCTTTGCTATATGTAGCTAAACTGGCAGGATGCTTTATGTACATACATAGTCACATTATAGGTAAAGGTTATATCAATTGGTTTTGTCAAAAGTGGATTTTGAACGATGACTCAAACACTCTTAATGCATTGTACGGATCTTGCGGTGGAGGGGCCGAAATTGTCATGGATCTTCGCTAGGGCTAGCGGTGAGCTCCATCGATATCACCAAACAGCATATATCTTTTGCACATCTAACCCTTCTTTGCTCCTTGTTAAAATGCACAACCGGTGTTTATCTCCCTCGTCTGTCGAAGTGCAGTTTCTAGCTAACACGGCAGCAACAGGCAACAGGGCCACCTCTTATCAGCCGTTCGAACAATATTTTTCTTCCACAGCAAATCAGCCGGCTTGTTTTATCAGCCAGCTTATAAGACCAGCTGATCAGTCTAATGTCCAAAAGAATGTGGGCTTACCATCTGTCACAGTCCGATGTGCAAAAGGCGTGGGCTTACCATCTGTCACGGGGCAGCTGTGTGCCAGCACCAGTTCGTCGATCAGACCACATCCATGCACATGCTAAATCTGGCCTGCATGCATGATGCTCTAGCCGATGTACTAAACCTTGCACCCAAACTCACAGATAGGAGAAAAGGATAGCGACTACTTACACCAGATAACCATCGTAGGCTATGGATCTCAGGTCGAGACCGCCAAGAATTAAATCTGCGGCAAGACGTGATTGGAGAGGGCAGCGAAAGATCAATCTACTTTTTTTTTGCTAATACCACGATAGAGAGGGTGAGAGGAAAAATATATCGGTGTTTTCTTTCAATTATTAGATCTGTTATAGGCGTGCATGGTGACCTTTGTTTATTACTTATTAATTAAATATCAATATTATGTTTTATAATGGCAAAGGTGGGTAATTAAGATATAATTTTAGGGGGTTATTTTAGGGTATTTCATAATGGCAGTGTGGGTAAATTTTTTAAAAAATCATAATCGATCTAACGGCTATTAATACTAATGGTGATTAGAATCCATTAAATTAATGGCCAGATTTTTCTGATTATTGTGAGAATTTTAAAGATTTTATCTTTTTTTCTAGCGCGTATGGTGAGAATTAATGTGGTGCCTCCGTTGGGGCCTCTAATTAGTAATAGTAAGATATCTCCGCTTAACTAGTAGTAGATAACTTGGGCATGTGGTTTAATTTCTGCTTACAGGATGAAGTTGTCAAATATTCGCCTCACGCGCGTGCCATTCGTGATGTGGAGGATGAGGAGCTTCGCAGCTTCTTCTATGGCATGTCACCATGGCAGGTACGCACTTTTTAAGCACCCTTGATATTAATATGCAGTGTGGTGTGGCTCTCGATGATCTGTCAGTGTGATCTAATCACTCTAGTTAGTAACACTATCCTAGATGTGATAGTTGTTATGTGGAGAATGGCTTGAAACTCCTAGCTAAAATCAATATATATATATATATATATATATATATATATATATATATATATATATATATATATATATATATATATATATATATATATATATATATATATATATATATATATATATATATATATATATATATAATGGGGAGTGTATAATCATATCTTTATCTGCAGTTCATTCTCATCGTGGCTGCTAGCTCAATTGGTGAGGAGCTGTTCTACCGTGCAGCTATTCAGGTATGTGCTGCCTCTCCATTCTCATTATGGATTTATGCTTATTAAGTTTACTTCCTTGCTACTATGTGGAGGAAACTGTATTCCTTTGCAAGTAATTAGCATTTTTTTCTCTTCATTTAATTTGCTCATCATGTTGATGGTAGAAACACTGAATGAAACTGTAGGGAGCATTGGCTGATATTTTCCTGAGAAGCACAGAGCTAATGAAAGATGCTCGAGGGATCGCATCACTGGTATACATATATGCTTTTCAGCTGAATTGAGATGAGATTGAATTTTGTGATATACAAGACCACCTAATATATGTCTTTATGAAACTGTACCGATGCAATGCAGAGTGGTATTGTTCCCCCTTTGGTACCATTTGCTCAAACTTTCGCAGCCGTCATCACTGCAGCCCTCACAGGAACCCTCTACTATATTGCCACAGCTCCGAAAGGTGATCGAAGTTCTACTGGCGACAGTCCTAATTTACATGAATATGTTAATTTCTTTTGTTTTTCCCAGGTAGATAGGATCAATTATATTCATCCTGAAATATATTAATATAAGCTATATATGTGAAGTGACATATGTATTGTTCATTTAAATTTCAGACCCTACATATGTGGTGACACCAGCAATGCGTTCGCGCACAGGGCGGGAGAACCTCAAGAAACTATTTGCAGGTTTGTTTGGCCATATATATTGTAACTATGCTGATGTTGCGAAGTAGTTAGATTGTGCTAGAGAGACATGTGCAGGGCTCAGCCCCAAACAGAGTAGTAATGCAAAAGTATTATAAACCAATAGTTAGCTTTAACCTTTGACATATCCATGGATTTGCAGCTTGGTACGAGAGGAGGCAAATGAGGAAGATATACTCCCCGCTTCTAGAAGGAATCTTGGCTTTTTACCTTGGCTTTGAATGGATCCAGGTACACATAGTAGGTCCATGCATGGTATCAGATATAAGTTCATCAGATCAGAAATATATATAATTCTTGCAACGATTGACAATATCTTTGTGTGATATGGATACAATGCAGACCGACAATATCCTGGCACCTATGATCACCCACGGCATATACTCCACCGTTGTCCTTGGCCATGGGCTCTGGAAAATCCACGACCACAGGAGAAGGCTGCGGCAACGGATTCAGAAGGTCAGGAGCCAAGGGAGCAGCTCAGACACATTGTAACTGCATCATGTGGCTGATAGCTGGGTAGCTAGCTGCTGATTGCACGTTCTGGGTCATCGATCCACCAATCAATCAGAAGACCAGAGGCGTCTGACAAGTTTTGATCTAATAGTTAACCAACAAGATAGGTAAAAAAACTAAAAAAAATACAAGATAGGTAAAATATTGGAGTGAGAAAATATAATGCGTGTAGTCATATAATGTTATAATGTAGATACAATCTGTACATATATAGATAGATATAATAGATATATGCAGGATGTAATCACTATAGGAAGTACAGTATGCGATTGCAACTTCCAAGTATGTAATAATCTAGTATCACGTGTGCAAGGAAGATAGCAGGAGCCCACTCCTTTTTTTCCCCGTCCCTCTCTCACACTTGCAATGTTGCACGATTGATGTTGTTAATATGCATGTTGGACTGCAGTTTCCCTGAAAAACAAAAGGACTGTTGCTATGCTAGACCTACAGCAAAATATCTATGATATTAGAGTTGCATTTTAGGGGAAAGATGTACACATGTGATCCTAAATGATAGTTTTTGCAATTATTAATGAACACTGTGCCATGACCTTCTAATTAATCATCAAAATGTCATTTTTTTATCAACACATGGTTTAATATGACTAATCCGGCAATCTCTGAAATCACAAAATTCATGCTATCCACTATGCACATCGCTATTGCTAAATAAGAATAAGAACATAGATATTCACTCTGTCCTGTATTAGAAGGGATCCAAAGTTTAAAATTTATATGCTAAAATATAAGGTATCTTGTGTCCTTAATCCTCTCCCTCCCTCTCTCTCTCTCTCTCTCTCTCTCTCTCTCTCTCTCTCTCTCTCTCTCTCTCTCTCTCTCTCTCTCTGTGTGTTTGTGTGTTTTGTTTAGCTGAAATAACCTTTTTAATCTTAGCATCACCCAAAATAATTAGCATTAGCAGATAAGGAAAATAACAACTGAAGTACTCCTTCTATCCTAATTAGTAAGTGGCAAAGACGGTTTTTTAAGACTCCTTATTTTGTCTGAAAATCGTTTAGATCAGCTTAACATAAAGTAACGGCAGATGTTATTTAACAAATTAACTTCATGTTACCCAAAGTACTACAAAAGGGCATAGAAATAGCCGTAGGTTCAAGCCATCTCACCTACAAAACTCAAGCGTAGCACCGTGAGTGAGTACACACAAAGATGGAGAAGATGCCGAGAAACTGAGTGCAGCCATTGTTGAGCTTTTCTTTAAGGCTAGTCAATGAAATGGGCTGCATGGGCTAGCTGAGTTGGGAAAGAGGAGAAATTGAAGCCCGGTAAGAAAATGATCTTTGCAGGCTGGCCTGTTTTTCCTCTCCACTGTTCTTAGAAAAAGAACCTGTCTTCCGCGAGATTGAGGGAGTTTGCCCGCTACAGTTCCCATTCCGCCCCCCTCACCCACCCCCCAAAAAAAAGAAGAAGAAGAAGCCCGGTGGCTGTGGCTCTGTGGCAATCGTCGTTGTATCTTCTGTGTAGTGTAGCACAGTTTATCTGTTCATAGTACTTGTTTACTTCTTTTACTCTGCTCATTATATAGATCCAGCTGACATAACAAGAAGTCGACAGAAAAGCTACCCGAGTCTAGTTGAAAAGCTATCGACGAGCAATATTTGTATTAACCTTCGAACATGCACCGCAAAAGAAAAGCACCAGCCATCGTCCCAAAGCGTCAAAAGAAGCAGAGGCGACATCGTTCGTTCGTCATCAGGGTCAGGCGCCTCCCTTGGATGGCGCCGGGTACTTGACGGCGTTCTTGACGATCTTCCTTGTGGCGGCGTCGCCGAGGTCGACGCCGCATATGTCGGAGAGGCGGATCAGGTAGAGCAGCACGTCGGAGAGCTCCTCGCCGAGGTGCTCCTTCTCGGCCTCGTCCCAGTCCGCGAGGCCCTTCCGCACCTCCCCTTTCCACATGAACAGCTCCGACAGCTCCCCGACTTCAGCAATCTGTCAGGCAAAAACAAAACAGTCCATTAAGCACAAAGGGAATTAAAAAAAAAAAGTTCTTTTGCAAGCGAGAATGTGTGGTCGATGCCTTTTTTTCCCTGATGATGAAATCGGAATGACGAAGTGCGAATCGCATTCGTTTGTCGTTTCAGATTCAGAAAATTCAGTCACAAGCTGACAGTGATCATTCAGCAAATCAGCAGTGACCCTGATGTCTGAACGACCAGCATAACCACACGTCGGAGGTTGGACAACACACAGCAGCCATCTGAGTAAAACCCAACCCGAATCTCCAGCGATGACTTCCCGGGCCGAAACCACGTGGCATCCAAGATGTGACACTTGAAAGCTGATAGCTGCATTCCTGTCGAGAAGATCGACGAGCCGTTGTACCAGGCCATGGGCAGTGCGGAGATTAGTTACTTGTCCCATTTTGCTCCCATGAACCAACCCAAACACATGGATGGCTGGACGGCATGATCTTTCAGGAGCAGCACGGCAAAAGTCTCCAAAAATATCAGGGGGGTGGGAGGGAATAATGCAAAATAATGATTATATTTTGGTATCAACGCTAGGTCCTGACCCCGTCAATGTGGTTATGAAGAAGTTTCCTTCTAAATCTTCAAACAAAAAAAAAAAAAGGAACTTTCCTTCTTTCCGAAACAAAAATTCGGAAGAAATTCTAGGTGCACTGCAAGTCTGCAACACGACCATCATCACCTTGTGGTACACATGTAGGGAACCTAATACGTGCATGATCGATTCCAAGGTACAAAGCGAAACGTAACTCTAGATGCATTGCGGCGCTATCACCTTGCTGTGTCCCACATGCAGTTAGTTAAGTGAAACGAATAAATCAGATAGATCTCAAGAATCTAGCTAGCTAGTCGCACGCACTACTTTCGAACAAAAGAAAAATCAACGGAGAATCTTAATGAACAGTTGGTCAAAAGAGAACGCATTATATGGAGATAATTTAATCTATATAGACAACAAACCTATGGTGGCCACGGAATGAAGAATTTTTTTTTTTTATGATAGCCCTCGTTGTAAACTGCGACCTACTAGTATGGTTCCATTCTTTTAAGAGATGGAGACGCTGGACATGGTATTCTAGGCTTCTAGAGATGCTTACTGCTCATGCTCAGACGATGAGTGCTGTTTCTCACTCGTCTTGAGATGTGCAGTGCTAACCAAATTTTTGTTTATTAGTACAATGCATGCTTCAGTCACCACTTACCACACACTGAAAATAGAAAAACAGATGCGGAACTCAAATAATTTTTGGTCATGCGAGACTCTACTTGTTTCACTCCTTGAGGAGATCATGAAGAAAATGCCATGCATGGTCACGCCATGACAGCTAAAGGCATGCTTTTTAGCAAACGACGACGCGTGTTGTGCAGTGTGCAGTGTGATCCAAAACACGTTAGCAGATCCTTGAGATCATTGATCATTGGGCGTCACAAGGAAAACGAGCCCCCAACGGCAATGGGGGGCCACCCTACTTTGCCCAAAGGATGCTTTCGTCGACTGAATTGGGGCGTAATCGTCGATCTAGTCTAGTAGTGATTAACGAAGGAAAACAGAATCATGGCCCGAGTGGTGAAAAAAAAAGACGAGTGGCAAACACATACTAGAAAACCCTAAACTCTTCATCAGTCTTGAACAAATACGTGTTGGCGAAATACGAGAAGACGAAGGGCGAACACAGGATTAGAGATTTAGAGACTAGTACTAAGTAACAGAGATCGGAGAGAAGAAGAAGATCGAAGAAGATGGGCAAACCATGGCGAGCAGCAGGTTCCTGGGGCTATGGTACTGCTCCCAGTCCCTCTCCTTGGCGAAGTCGTTGAGCTTCTTGGACAGATCCTTGAGGCTCACGTCGCTAGCAGCCACCTCCTTCGCCTTCTGCTCCACCGCAACCTCCGCCGCCGCCTTCTTGTCGCCCTCCATGTCAACCAACCAGCCTCTATTTCTCTCTCGGTGGAGCACTGCTTGCCGATCGAGGTGCCGGCCTCTGGTTCGGCGCTTTGGAAGTACTCCCAAAGCAGAGGTGTGGGTGGAAGGGGATTAGTATATTTATATATAATTATAATAATATAATACTCGAAGGCGTGCACCAAAGTTGGCAAGGAATTTCTAAGCAGGAAACAATTCAGGGAATTATTAATGGTTCTGGGCTCCTGGCCTTGCCGAGCGAGAGCGATGTTTAGTTACTGCCATTATTGGTGGGCATAATCCAGACTGACAGCTTTTTTTTTTTTTTTTTTCTAATAAGAGAAGAAATCACCCTGGAACACTTGATCAATTGCCAAAACCGGCCCAAAGATTACTGCTACGACATTCTTATCGTTTTTGCAGATACATGGATAGTAAGTTGCGTTAAGAAAAGGTAATAAAGGGTGATAGAAAAAAAAAAAAAAGTGGTTAGAGGCACTACTGTGATCTCGTAGAATCTTTTGGATATGAGCTGCCATATTTGAGGGCGCAATCGATCGGGTCTCAGATTGAGTGACTTTCCCTTCCCCTTTTTAAGTCACGGCGTGAGTTCCCCCTTCATCTCGAGCTCGGAATTCCGGTCCAATGGTTCAGAATGGTTTAGAGTAGACTTGATTTGGCAGAGGCAGCCGGCGGAACGGCTTGGCCGTGGGTGACGAGGAGGCAGGCTGGCACAAAGGCAGTCAGCGCGGCAGCACCTGGCGCTGGCCGGAGCCGGAGGTACCAACCAAACGCCACCCACACGCGCAAATGACGGAGGCATCAAACGCGAGCCTTTCCCGGCTTTGCGGCGGCGGCGGCCGGCAATGGCACTCTGTCCTCTTCCTGAGTTAGCACATTCTACGGCCCATGCTTAAGACGGTGCCCGAAGCCTAGGAGGAGAGTGCACGGGCCAAGACTGCCAGCTGCCGCGTATCAGGACCATGGTGTTCTTCTTCTCTGTCAAGCTCAAGCAAACCGGCCGTCGCCGCCGGCGTGATCCGGCCGAATCTTCCTCGCCTGACAAACAGAGAGCCGCAACATCTTTGTCAGGCACATTTTCAACACGAACACGCAATTGTTTTGTCTTAGGCCTTGTTTAGATTACCTCCCAACTTTCAAGTTTTTTCACTCTCTCTCCATCACATTAATTTGTACCTGCATGTAAAGAGTATTAAATATAAGTAAAAAAATAACTAATTACACAGTTTAGTTATACATCACGAGACGAATCTTTTGAGCCTAGTTGGTCCACGATTGGACAATATTTGCCACATACAAACGAAATGCTACAGGTCTTTTCAATCTCTCTCCATCACATCAATTTCTACCCTATATATGGAGCATTAAATGTTAGTAAAAAAATAACTAATTGTATGGTTTGGTTGTAAATCACGAGACGAATCTTTTGAGTCTAGTTGAGCCACGATTGGACAATATTTACCTAGAGGACTTTTTAATCTCTCTCTTCCCCCATCTAAACAAGGCCTTAATTTCATCTCCAAGCTCGAGTTTGAGCATGCAAGAGGTAGCGTTAGCGCTCCAGAAAAAACGAAATGCACATGTATGACGTCTCGTTTGGGTACGCCCGTGCACGGTGTGCCAGCCCAGCCTGCCAAAGCGCCCGCCGTGCTGACCTGCCTCTATGAACACACCGTGGCCGCATAGAAATAGAAGGATCGCGCGGAGCTGCTGGACGACCTCCGCCGAGCCCCACGATGGCGGTTGGCGGCAGCGGCAGGCCCATGCCTCTGTCTGACTGTCTCGCCTTGCAACTGCAAGTCTGCGACCAGCCAAGCCAACCAAGCCGTTCCTCCGCCTACCTGCCACCACCGTGCCACCGGAACAAAGAGACGAAAATATTAGGCTGAGTTTTTTTTTTTTGCCTAAATCAGTATGAACTCTTGATTCTTGAACCGGAACTTAAGATGGAGAGAAATTCATGTCGTGAGCTACAGTAGGAAAGTCATTGAATCAATCGTTTGTGTAAACTCGTCAATTTCAGGAGGAGTCTCTTAGGGCACCCACAATGTGTCAAAAAAATAACACTAAGCAATAAATGCAGCTATAGAAATAGACCACACGTATTGTAGACTGCAGCCTTAGTTAAAGTCAGGTTACAAAAAGCCACAAGCTTATGGTGCAGCCATAAAGAAATAGAATAAATTATTTTTGTACTAAGGTACTTTTTACACCAATAAAATATGCTACTCATGTAACCATCCTAGGGAGCCGTTGGTTTGCTGGCCTGCCTCTATGACCGTTGCTCTAGCCTCCAAGATAGCGGGTAGTCGTTTCGACCGTTGGCTTGGACTGCCAACCAATAGCCTTTTCATGCGCCTACAAAATTGGCACAACACTATATAAATATATGCTTTGAGATAGATTGATTCACTACAAAAAAAAAGTAGAAGTCATGAAGCCTTTCAATTGGAACTTGATAAGTTCAGTGGGCGGTTCCTCCAGCCAGCAAGGAGAGAATGAGAGCCAAAACTCGCCTCCTACCCAATTTTCCACAATACTAGGCACCTATTTTTCTCCAAAATTTCCATCGTTCCAAACAACTATCCACCATATAGCCATCCACAAATGTTCAATACCCTCAAAATCAAGGAAATTGGAGGCAAAGCACTCCTGCAAGCTTTCAAGGAGTCCAGATTCAAGAAAATCAAGAAAATCTAATGAATTCACCTAATCAAGTATTCAGATTTACAGCCAATAGATCACAAGGTGGGACGCAACATAGTCCTTCATTTGGTATTCTAGCCAACACTTCCTCCCATGGATCGGAGTCAGCTTCTCTATGTCCTACATCACAGAAGTAAAAGGAGGCAATTGATGTTCTAGATTCAAGTGATAGCAGTGAAGAAGGAAGAAGAGGCCCACGCATCAATTAGAGTGAAGATGACAATATACGACTAATGAGCGCCTAGTTGAAACACTCCGTTGATCCTGTACATGGCAATGACAAGAAAACTGAACATTACTAGAAGGATGTAGTTGATGAATTCAACGGAAATTTGCCAAGCAATGGACACAAAAGGACAGCCAAGCAATGCAGGGTATATTGGAGTAATGTGAAGCGAGATGTAACCAAGTTCTATGGATGTATTTCTAGAGCTCACCCCTAGCCGCGTGATTTGGGATTTGGGGATGGGGATCGATAGAAGGTTGAGGAAGGATCTGATATTTTCCTCGCAAGCAGCAGACACGGGTAGGACATCACGGAGGTTGGATTGAAATATTTTTTTACTGAAGTTGGACCCACCTTATATTCTCAAACGACATTAAACATTGTACACTAAATTTTAGTTGTTGCTCATTTATAGTTGGGGCCCATCCTTATTGCTATGCTCGCAGATATATTGCAGGTGCCCTTAAGGATGACACCACAAAAGTTGCCTACTACAGTTTTGTTAAAAAGTTCTGGGACCAATTCCTCACCTTTTATCGGCAGCGGTGCTGAAAAAAAAAGGACAATTTAAGCCTAAAAAAAACAATCTTCTAATCCATTGTTTGGGCAAGATTCAAAAAAAATACATCTTTAACAACTTCCAATCTTACCTCCTAATTAATCTTTTGGCACTTAAAAATAAATACGTACGCCATATGGTTCAAACAAGTGTGCCAACTCTGCTCGTTGATCGTGAAAATTTTGTCTCTCTTTTGCAAGTTATGGGGATCGGATCTGAAAAAGCAAAGGAGGCAAAGCTTATTGCCATGAGCGACAATTTTGTCTACTTCACATTTGGCTTGCTGCCATGAGCGCGCATTGCGCAAGGATTACTCGAAGTCTGGAAGCTTTATCTAACCAAAACTTGTTCAAGCGAATGGCCGAATGGGTGACTATTTGCATTTGGTGCCAAAAAAAAAGTGCGATAAGGCTTCCTCTTATTTACTTCGAGTTATGCCAAAGAACTCGACACATTTGTGAGCAAACCAAACATGCCAACTCAATTAAAAAAACTTATAATTAAGGCCTCAGGTGAAAATGAGAGATCAATCAAAGGCCAGCCCAGCCCACACATTGAGGCCCATGTACTATCCAAAACCAGCCCAAAAAGCCTGTAACTCATCTAACCTAGATCGGACGGCTAAATCGGTCTTTCCAAGATCCATCGGCTCACCCACATCCATTCCTCTCTATATACGTCTGCGGCATCAAAAGAGTCCCGCTTCCCCAGCCGCCCACCCCGCTTCGCCGCCTCCCGCCGCCGCTGCTGCTGCTGCCGTCTCCGCCCGCAGCCAAAATGGTAAGATGTCCTCGCGATGTCTTCCCGCGTGGAGGGTTTCTGCTGATTTTTTTCGTTGGTGTTGATGGCTAATTTATGCTCACCCTGTTGATGCTGTGGTTCTACAGCCGTTCAAGAGGTTCGTGGAGATCGGGCGAGTGGCCCTTGTGAACTACGGCAAGGAGTATGGCCGCCTCGTCGTCATCGTCGACGTCGTCGACCAGAACAGGGTGAGTTGGATCAATTCTCTCTCGTTGTCTCCATTGGTTTCCTAGGGCTGAGGTGTGGATACAAGCCAGGTCTTCCATGGTGCTGTGCTTTTATGAACCTTTTGTTCTGGTGCGCGCATTAGGTTGTTGATGATTGACCATGACTTCCAGTGATCTTGCGTAGCTGCATTAGAGAAGTAGCCTGCACAGTTGAATTGATCCGCTTGATGTTCTGTGTACTGTTATGCTTTGATCTGTGTAGTAGTCTAGTAGAAGTCCAGTAGCAACATTACTTATACCACAGTTTGGTACATAAACTCTGGTCACTACTTGATGCTAATAATATTCTCTTATGAAAAATGGTTGATACACCTTTTACCAGTTAATTCTGAACGTTTCGACAGCGAATTTCTTGCGAAATGCCCTTGCTTCACATATGGAACACCTTTATTAGCCCACTGCAATCGGTTTACTGAAATTAATTGCAATTGTCTGATTATGTATATATGCCCTTTGTAGTTAAGTTGGCAAGCGAAGTACTTCTCTGGTTACAAAACATGTTGTTTAGGGGTTAGGACAATATTTGGTCATACTTTAAGAAAAAATGGAAAAACTATGCATCATTTGATTTGAAACATGTTAATTATTTGTAGATTTGTATTTAAAATATTTGCATAATCTCTTAAATTTGAAGACTCATTGAAGACCGCCCAAAGCCATGTGTGTTGTACTTTTTACCATACAAAGCATATATCACGGTATATACTTGCTCTGAGTTTTTTTAGTGCACCACTCAGTTTTATGTGGCATTTTCATATTCTGTATATGATACAGCAATGCAGTTAGTAGGTTTCTCGTTTGTTGACAGCAATGTGATCTGCATGTTTTTTTTGCCCTGTTAGGAATGACATGCCAACATGCTTATATTAAGCAAGATACTGTTTTGATTTGATGATAGTGTATGGCATGATTGAATATCGATTGACAAATATGGATTAGTCATTTCCTTACAAACAGAATCAAATCCTGTCTCTGCAAGTCTATCGATTTGCTGTGATTATTTATGGATATAATCCATTCGTGTTCAGAGTTGCAGGCACTTAACATCGTTTCTAGACATTGCTGTGTGATTGAACTAAGCACTTGAAAT
Source organism: Chrysopogon serrulatus (assembly GCA_015844335.1). Classification (NCBI taxonomy): domain Eukaryota; kingdom Viridiplantae; phylum Streptophyta; class Magnoliopsida; order Poales; family Poaceae; genus Chrysopogon; species Chrysopogon serrulatus. The sequence goes on from JADLZL010008111.1 coordinate 14,034, forward strand.
TTTGTTGCTTCTTGGCCACAGAATTTGGCTTTGCCGTTAATGGAAAAAAAAGAATTGTTCGTATTTCTTGGTAATCATGTTGATGGGTTCTTGGTGGCCTGTACGGAACTGAAATTACTTGCCAATAGCTATTTGATTGATGATAATCATCGTTAATTTGCTGTCTGATGATGATTGAAGTTTTAAGTGTCTTTTGTGTCTGCTTTTAGGCTCTTGTGGATGCACCTGACATGGTCCGTTGCCAAATGAACTTCAAGCGGCTTTCCCTGACTGACATCAAGATTGACATTAAACGTGTCCAAAAAAAAGACTACATTGATCAAGGCAATGGAGGAAGCTGGTGATTCACTGTCCCTGGACTATCTTTAATATCTACCTGATGTCTAGACCACTGATCATATCCTGATTGCAGATGTGAAAAGCAAGTGGGAGAATAGCTCATGGGGCAAGAAGCTGATTGTCCAGAAGAGGAGAGCATCACTCAATGACTTTGACAGGTTCAAGGTCATGTTGGCGAAGATCAAGGTTTGACACACATTCTCTGTATAGTTAAATTTTTCTATTATTCTGCTTATACCCTAATATACTGTTATGGTTGTCATTTGAACAGAGGGGTGGTGCCATTAGGCAAGAGCTTGCTAAGCTTAAAAAGGTGGCTGCTGCTGCTTAGACTGCTATGGTGGTTTTGATTTTGATCCTGTATGCTTCGATGTCTTGAAAATGTAATGCACGAATTACTTTGACAGTCAGCTTGTCAAGACGTCAATTTTGAACTGGCTTGTTTAGGTATTCTGTCTAAAGTTTTATTCTGAATCTCAGATAGTGTTATATTCTGATATCTATCAAGTGTTGCATTCCTGTTCCATTCAGTATTGTTGCCGGTTGGCTTTCAGTTTCACTTTCATGTGACCATATTTGTCGTTTAGAATTTGAATGCCCCCCGACATCTGCAGGTGATAACGGGGGTTGTATTCAGATGATGAATTGGGTATTTACTAATCCAGTCGTATACTATTAACCATCATGTTAACTTAGCACATTCTGCAACATGAGGGGATTTATAATTGGGAACGTATGCAGTGTAAACTAACTTCTCGTGAAAACCTGTGCAAACTACAGTAAAAAAGTTGTCTAAATTTACTAAAAAAATCACACATAGATGGTATGATGATACACAATCTTTAAAATATCTTGTCCAAACTTCGACTTCGTTTGTGAGATATAAAAATATCAAACTTTTAACAAATCATCCGGACGACTTTCGACTTGAAATTTATTATTTTTATATCTCATAAACGAAGTCGAGTTTGGACAAGATATTTTACAAGATTGTGTATCATCATACCATCTACATGTGTGATTTTTCCGGTAAATTTAGACAACTTTTTTACTGTAGTTTGCACAGGTTTTCACGAGAAGTTAGTTTGCACTGCATACGTTCCCTTTATAATTTCCCACGTCAAGTTTACAGGAGATTATATCCCATTTATGTGGGAATAGTTTAGTTTGCTACGTTTAGAGCAACAATACTATCCAAAATAGGATCTCTACTTTTAGGTAGCCACCTATTTTCATAGGGCTTCTTTATATTGTTGTCTCCAGAGGGCCTTAGCAGAGGCCTATAAGAGCATCTCCAACAACTCTTCAAATGATGTTGCTATTCTTATTAATTTGGCAAAAAATATAAAAATTTATCTTCAACAACTCAAACCAACTTGCTATTTATCCCAAGTTGGCGCTGGCCGCCGTTGTGACGAGAGAAGTTAGCGGGGCTCTTCGTTTCTTAGCAGAGCTCTTCATTCACTTAGCGGGCCTCTTAGTTTGTTAGCGGACTTTTTCGTTTTGGCAAGTGAGTTTTAAGAAGTCGTTGGAGAGAAGTCTTTTTTTTACTTGCCAAACAAATTAGCAACTTGCTAAAATTCAAGATTTGATAAGTCAATTTTAAGGAGTTGTTGGAGATGCTGCCTTCCATGATTGATATGACGATCGTCAACAGTGATGTCGCTCGTCGGTCTCTAAAAATAAAACAAAAAACATTCACCTATGAAAATTTAGTGCGAGTTGAACATCAATTGTCCAGATAAATTTATATCCTATATGTGCAACTGTACTCATAGCAAAGCTAATAATATAGCTTGCCGTTGGCTGTATGAATTTTTACCGTCCACCTCTCAACCCATCTATATAATGATTATACCTTCACTATTAATATATGGCCTTTCATGTCTCTCTCACAAGCTGTTTTGGTTCTTGTATCCAAGCTAGTCGTAACTTATAGTTCGCTTTTCTCTCTCTCTCTCTCTCTCTCTCTCTCTCCTCCCATCTCTCCATCTCAGCACCCAGCCCATAAATAAATTGGAATATATCGGACCTTGAGATGATACCACGAATAAATTGAACAATTATCGTGCATTGAGATGATATAACAAGATACATGTCCACCTATATCACTTAACTAGAAAAGTGTTTCTAGTGACCGTCCACCAACCAGAAAAAAGTGTTTCCTATTGTTCACCTACCAATCACAACTAGAGGCCCAACAATTATACTATCATAACTTATCACAAAACAAATATAGGATATATCTGACTGAATGACTAATCTTTGTCCAAACTTAGAAAACCATTTCCAGAGTGTTTGGTGGGCTATTTAGATATTTGGCTTCGCTAGAGCACTGACCGCTCGCGCACCTGGCTTCCTAGAGACACAGTGGTGGGGTCATAGGGTTTTCCCTACTAGCTAGGCTTGACTAACGCTCGCACACTCGTTTCCTCACCAGGTCCATTGCTGAGCCCAAGTTAGCGACCTCTTCTACCATTGCACGAGTGTGGCAGAACCTTCTAAATTATATGGTCACAAGCACCTGACATTGTCCTTAAGACCTCTATCAGCCGTATTTATGTACCACATAACTCAGAATGTCCTGTCGGGTGAAACCCCGATGACACCACGATCCTCTAGGATCAACTTCTTACAAAGAACTTGCAGTATTACAACCGTTTTATCCAAATACAACAGAGTAGCGGAAGATTTATAAAAGAAGATTACAACATTTGATCATAGTTTGATTAAACAAAACTTAACTGGGTTTGCGGAAGCGAGAAAAGAACTTTGTAGACGGAAGATATTCGATCATGCCAAGCCCATTTGGTATGACCAAAGTCAACAACACTAGTCAACACCGCAACAAGGGGGTCAAACAAACCCCGAGTACAAAAGTACTCCGCAAGACTTACCCGACGGAAAAGAGGGGGAAAAGACTCAGGAATGCTGGTTGATAGGAATCAAGGTAAGGCTTTAGCAAGAATCAAGGACACCTTTGCGGAAAAGCGACTAATGTTGATCCTTACTATTCATTCTTATCTGATATTTTCATTAAGCATTAAGCTATCCATCTAGGTTATCCTAGTCTAGAGCAATCACTTGTTAAGCAAGATCTCGATTTCCAAAACTTTCCATCCTCAGCAACTTTCCTCATTACTACGATGCCGGGACTCGGATCAAGTCTCCCATATCGTGGAGCAACGATTTATTCGAATCGCTTATATACCCAAATGGGGCTTCTAGCCACACGATGTATGCAGGACCGAACATCTCACATACATCAACTCACGCTTGCATTTCTCCGCACGAACGGGTCCTAGCCACGAGAGTACAGTACACCATCTCCCTACGCCGTCGGTCACAACCGTCGGCGGTGCGCTCGTAGTGTGGGTACACGCTACTTCCCGTCCCGGTTATCCGTTCTCGCATGGATCATACAAGGGAGCTTACCGCCATTAGCATGCGACTAGTACTATCCAATAACCTCATGATCCCAGCGCCAAACAACGGACGGTCCTTAACCGACACAAGTGGACGACACTACACCGGGCACTAGCCCATCCTGATGCAAGTCACTCCACCGGCGTCTCAATTTTACTCATCATGTTCTTGTGTGTACCCCTGACCTGGCCAAGGTGAAAGGTAGGCGACAAGCAACATCAAGTTTTGAATACTTCCTCAGAGATGATATTGTTATCAACTTTTTAAAATATTTCACAAAGCCTATGCTAGTAGCAGGACTAAGCATGTACTAATATTTTCGTAATCAAAACAGGTATCCAGGATAGTATCACAAAGGTACGGTAAATGCATCAAATAGGATATCACACAACTCCTATACTTAATGCATCATATCATCCACATAAAAAATCATAAAGGACTTTCGAAATTCAAGGCAGGGTTTGAATGCATCCGGGGCTTGCCTGCGTTGCAGAGAAGGTTAGTTATTAATCTTGATAGAGACATCTTCGGTGGATTCCTCTCTTTGGGACTTGGATCAACATGAACCTTCTTTGAAGCTTGATCTACGGAAACCTTCTCCGAACTTGATCAACACGAGCCTTGCTCTCACGATCACTACACGTGATAATAATGCATGCTCAATATAATGACATGTATGACATGATGCTAGATGATGCAAGGCAACATGGATGAAACAACTTAATTCTTTATTAGCTTGAGTACAACTTTCCTTCACGGTAAAGTTGCATCAAGAGGTCACGTGTAGCATTACAACGACATCGAATAACGCAACGCAATCACGTAATTGAATTGCCGAAGGTCATTAGGGTTAATGACCTAGGGTCATCACTCAATTCCAAAATCAAGCAACTCTAATAGGGATTACGGTAAATTACTAATTTATTAACCATTTTTACAGTCATTGAAAACCCTTGATCAAACTTACTAATTACTATGCATGTGAGCAACTCTACATATAACTAACTATGATCATGCCTTGGACCGAGAGAGGGGTTGCTGATCCGGGTCTTCAAACAATACCACAAATCACCCAATATTTAATTAGTCAACTAATTAGATAAATAGTTATTTTATTTATTATTTTATAGCCATGAATCAAGGTAGAAAATAATTATAAAAACAAACTTGCTCAAAAACAAAGTGCACAAATTTTAGTGAAGGTCACCCATAACATGAAAGGCTTGCTCCTAATTTTTCATGATTTTTTGCAGTATTACAACCATTTTTATTCAAATACGACAGAGTAGCAAAGATTTACAAAATAAGAATATACAACATTTTATCGAGAGTTTGATTAAACAAAACTTAAGCGAGATTGCGGAAGCAAGGCGAGAACTTTGTAGAAGGAAGATATTCGATCATGCCAAGCCCCTTTGGTATGACCGAAGTTAGCTTCACTAGTCAAGAGCACACCTGCAACGGGGGTCAAACAACCCCGAGTACAAAAGTACTCCGCAAGACTTACCCGACTGATAAATAGGAGAAAACTCAGGAATGCTGGTTAATAGGAATCAAGGTAAGGCTTTTAGTAAGAATCAAAGACACCTTTAAGAAAAGCGACTAATGTTGATCCTTACTATTCATTCTTATCTTGATATTTTCATTAAGCATTAAGCTATCCATCTAGGTTATCCTAGTCTAGAGCAAACACTTGTCAACCATGTATCGGTTTCAAAACCTTTCTTCCATCCTCAGCAACTTTCCTCATTACTACGATGCCGGGACTCGGATCAAGTCTCCCATATCGTGGAGCACCGACGATTCGAATCGCTTATATACCCGGCCGGGGCTTCCTAGCCACACGATGTATGCATGACTGACCATCTTACATACATCAACTCAACGCTCGGATTTTTCCACACCAGAACGGGTGTACAGTACTCCACCTCTCTACGGCCGCTCGGTCACTTTGGCGGTGCGCATCGTAGGATGGGTACACGCTACTGTCCGTTCTAGTAACGAATAGTCCAAGTAGAGCTTACCGCCATTAGCATGCGACTAGTACTATCCAATAACCTCATGATCCCGGCGCCAAACAACGGACGGTCCTTAACCGACACAAGTGGGCGACACTACACCGGGGGCACTAGCCCTTCCCGATGCAAGTCACTCCACCCGGCGTCTCAATTTACTCATCATCATGTTCTTATTGAGTACCTTGACCCGATCGAAGTAAAGGATAAACAATAAGCAACATCAGGTTTTCATAATTGCCCTCAACGGGGATATTGTGATCAACTTTTGAAAACATTTTATTTGCAAAACTTATGCTATCAGCAAGACTAAGCATATACTAAATATTTTCAAATCAAAACAGGTTTCAGGGATAGTATATCAAGGTACGGTAAATGCATCAAAATAGGATATCACTCAACTCCCTACACCTAATGCATCATATCATCAACATAAAATTATAAAGAACTTTCAAAATTCAAGAAAGGGTTTAATGCATCCGGGGCTTGCCTGCGTTGCAGAGAAGGTTAGTTGTTATTCTTTGATGTTGGCATCTTTGGTGGATTCATCTCGTCAAGGTTGGATCACCGCGAATCTTTTGTGAAGCTTGACCATCGCGATCCATCGCTCTCACGTAAACTTTACGTACATGAAATGATGCATGTTTAAATATGATGAAATGCATGACTTGATGCATGATGCCAAGCAACATAGATGAAACAACGTAACTCTTTATTAACTTGAGTACAACTTTCCTTCACGGTATAGTTGCATCAAGAGATTATAATTAACATTGACGAGGACGAATTGACAATACGTAATCAACATAAAATGCCGAAGGTCATTAGGGTTAATGACCTAAGGTCATCACTCAATCCCAAAATCAAGCAACCCTAATAGTGATTAAGATTAATTACTAATTTATTAACCATTTTTACAGTTGTTGAAAGCCACTAATTAAACTTGCTAACTAATTACCATTACTACACATGCGATGATGATCACTATTACTAACACTACCCAATCGCAAAGGTGTCCTCGATTCTTGCTAAAGCCTTACCTTGATTCCTATCAACCAGCATTCCTGAGTCTTCTCCCCTCTTTTCCGTCGGGTAAGTCTTGCGGAGTACTTTTGTACTCAGGGTTTGTTTGACCCCTGTTGCAGGTGTTGACTAGTGTTGCTGACTTAGTCATACCAGTGGGCTTGGCATGATCGAATATCTTCCGTCTACAAAGTTCTTTTCTCGCTTCCGCAAACCCAGTTAAGTTTTGTTTAGTCAAACTCTGATCAAGTGTTGTAATCTTCTTTTGTAAATCTTCCGCTACTCTGTTATGTTTGTATAAATGGTTGTAATACTGCAAGTTCTTTGTAAGAAGTGGATCCTGGAGGATCGTGGTGTCATCGGGGTTTCACCCGACAGAACTTTTCCAGTTATGTGGTACACAAGTATGGCTGACAGAGGTCTTAGGGACAATGTCAGGTGCTTGTGGGCCATATAATTTAGAAGGTTATGATGCATTAAGTATAGGAGTTGTGTGATATCCTATTTGATGTATTTACCGTACCTTGTGATACTATCCTGGATACCTGTTTTGATTACGAAAATATTAGTACATGCTTAGTCCTGCTACTAGCATAGGCTTTGTGAAATGTTTTAAAAAGTTGATAACAATATCATCTCTGAGGAAGTATTCAAAACTTGATGTTGCTTGTCGCCTACCTTTCACCTTGGCCGGGTCAGGGGTACGCACAAGAACATGATGAGTAAAATTGAGACGCCGGTGGAGTGACTTGCATCAGGATGGGCTAGTGCCCGGTGTAGTGTCGTCCACTTGTGTCGGTTAAGGACCGTCCGTTGTTTGGCGCTGGGATCATGAGGTTATTGGATAGTACTAGTCGCATGCTAATGGTGGTAAGCTCCCTTGTATGATCCATGCGAGAACGGATAACCGGGACGGGAAGTAGCGTGTACCCACACTACGAACGCACCGTCGACGGTTGTGACTGACGGCGTAGGGAGATGGTGTACTGTACTCTCGTGGCTAGGACCCGTTCTGGTCTGGAGAAATGCAAGCGTGAGTTGATGTATGTGAGATGTTCGGTCCTGCATACATCGTGTGGCTAGGAAGCCCCAGCTGGGTATATAAGCGATTCGAATCGTCGTTGCTCCACGATATGGGAGACTTGATCCGAGTCCCGGCATCGTAGTAATGAGGAAAGTTGCTGAGGATGGAAAGTTTTGGAAATCGAGATCTTACTTGACAAGTGATTGCTCTAGACTAGGATAACCTAGATGGATAGCTTAATGATTAATGAAAATATCAGATAAGAATGAATAGTAAGGATCAACATTAGTCGCTTTTTCGCAAAGGTGTCCTTGATTCTTGCTAAAGCCTTACCTTGATTCCTATCAACCAGCATTCCTGAGTCTTTTCCCCCTCTTTTCCGTCGGGTAAGTCTTGCGGAGTACTTTTGTACTCAGGGTTTGTTTGACCCCTGTTGCAGGTGTTGACTAGTGTTGCTGACTTTGGTCATACCAGTGGGCTTGGCATGATCGAATATCTTCCGTCTACAAAGTTCTTTTCTCGCTTCCGTAAACCCAGTTAAGTTTGTTTAATCAAACTCTGATCAAATGTTGTAATCTTCTTTTATAAATCTTCCGCTACTCTGTTGTATTTAGATAAAACGGTTGTAATACTGCAAGTTCTTTGTAAGAAGTTGATCCTGGAGGATCGTGGTGTCATCGGGGTTTCACCCGACAGGACATTCTGAGTTATGTGGTACATAAGTACGGCTGATAGAGGTCTTAAGGACAATATCAGGTGCTTGTGGGTCATATAATTTAGAAGGTTCTGCCATAACGAGCTTCCCTCGGGCATGAGCCGACAACCACCACGCAGGTTCCGCTAGGCACCATGCAGGATCTAACGGGCTCCTGTGCAAGCTTCGCGTGTACGCCGCTGCTCCTGCCCGAGGATGACGACACTAGAAAGACAATGACTTGTTGGCCAGCAAGGAAAAGGAAATCAAGGCCAAGAAGGGAGGAAGTAGACTTTCTAATTGAACTTGAGATTCTAGGATGTTTCCGCGTTGTGCTTTTTCGGTCGTGGGCCATGACTCCAACTCCATCGTGCTCGCATAGGCCGTAGACATGCGGCTCCACCCCCACTAGCCCACACCTGCCCTGCACCCGTCAGCACATGGACACAAGCTTGTTGTACCAAGCGTATGATATAATATGGGTCAGGATAAACTTATCATGATAGAGATGAGATTGATTCTATAAAAATCTAGTCGGACAACTAAACACACTATTTCTAATGTAGGTTTAGACAGTCATGCAACTAAACAAAGCATCATGCATAGCACTAGCAAGTTAAAAAACAAATCAGACTAGAAATAGAAATACAACTAAATAGTCTTGTAACTTTGAAATAAAAGGAGGCCTTAAATAAGGACAAATCCATTTGCAAGTCTAAAATGGCAGAAACCTCCATAGGGCCAAGCTGTGTGGTATGTGAGGCTTTTTTATGGGTTATTTGGATTCATACCATTGTAATTTTTGAAGTTTGGAGAAATACCATTACCATTCGTCTATTGTGGCAGAATCTTCTAAATTATATGGCCCACACGCACCTGACATTGTCCCTAAGACCTCTGTCAGCTATGCTTGTACACCACATAACCTAGAATGTTCCGTCGGGTGAACCCCCGATAAACCACAATTACTCCAGGATCGATACTTACAGAGACATCACACTATTACAACAGTTTTTATACAAAAATACCAGAGTAGCGGAAGACTTACAATAACTTCATTTACAAACCTTTTGTAAAATTTATACAAACTAGAGTATCATTATTACATAGCAGCGGAAGTATCATTACGTAACTTTATTACAAACCACTCAACGGAAATGCCCTGTCCAAGGGCCACACAATCTATTCCTCATCAGATTCTTCCTCGACGACCGTCATGCAACAAGAGCCATAACACTCTTGTTCACACGGTCCACCTGCAACAGGGGTCAAACAAGCCCTGAGTACAAAAGTACTCCGCAAGACTTACCCGACTAAAAATTAGGGAGAAGACTCAGAAATACTGGCTAATGGAAATCAAGGTAAGGCTTTAGCAAGAATCAAAGACACCTTTTGCGAAAAGAGACTAAGCCGATCCTTACTATGCCAATCACTTGTCAACCATATAACGGATTCAAAACTTTCCTTCCATCAACTTCCATTATTACTACGATGCTGGTGCAAGGATCAAGTCTCCCATATCGTGGAGCAACGACGATTCGAACCGCTTATATACCCAGCTGGGGCTTTCTAGCCACACGATGTATGCAGGATCCAACATCTTACATACATCAATTCAACGCTCGGATTTCTCTATACCAGACCAGGTCCTATGGCACCCGAGAGTACAGTACTCCACCTCCCTACGCCGTCTGTCCTTCGGCGGTGCGCTCGTAGGATGGGTACACGCTACTCCCGCCATCTCTCCACTCCCAGTCCACGGTTGTCCGCTCTGGTCCTAGATAGTCCAAGTGGAGCTTACCGCCATTAGCATGCGACTAGTACTATCCAATAACCTCATGATCCAAGGGCCAAGGCAACGAACGGTGCTTAACCGACACAAGTGGACGACACTACACCAGGGCACTAGCCCATCCTGGTGCAAGTCACTCCACCGATGTCTCGGTTTACTCATCATGTCCTTGTTGCATACCCTTGACCCGATCAAAGTGAAGGGTACCAATAAGAAACATCAGGTTTTATCACTTTCTCAAAAGGATATGTTATCACACCTTTAAAAACATTTCATAAGGCCTATGCTATTAGCAGGGCTAAGCATATACTAGCTTTTTCGAAATCAAAACAGGTATCCAGGGTATATATCAAGGTACAGTAAATGTATCAAATTAGGATATCACACAACTCCTGTTACCTAATGCATCATATCATCAACATAAAATATAAAGCTTTTCGAAATACAAGGAAAGGCCTGAATGCATCCGGGGCTTGCCTTGAGGCTCGACGAAGTTAGGCTCAGTGATGGCACTGTCGAGATCAGAACCAACCTCCTCACACTGATAACCTTTCTCAGAGACGGGAGTCGGATCAACCCCTTCTTTCAGACGGCACAACTACACGATTGAGATGCATGATTACAATGCAGTAATAAAAGGAGCATGCGATAATGATGCAACGATAACTAGTTTATCTTGAGTACAATTTTCCTTCATGGTAAAGTTGCACTATAGAAGTATAGCTAGCGTCGACGACGACGGACTAACGGTACGCAATCAACATAAAATGTCGAAGGTCATTAGGGTTAATGACCTAGGGTCATCACTCAATCCCAAAATCAAGCAACCCTAATAGTGATTAAGGTTAATTACTAATTTATTAATCATTTTTACAGTTGTTGAAAGCCACTAATTAACTTGCTAACTAGAGATTAATTAAACCCTGATTAATCAAAGGATTAATTAATTAAACATTAATTAATTAAGGTATTAATTAAGCATAATACAAAAATTAGTCAAATCATGATCAAACTTTATAATTAAGATCATTATCATCTAATTAGCACACAAAACAAATTTCATGATTTTTGGACTTATATTTTAATTACTAAAAATCATGGAAGTGGCATTTATTAATTAAAAGAGCAATTTATAGCACAAATAAAATTTATTGGAAAAACAAAGTTAGTATTTTTTGGTGTAGAGCATAGCACAAGGATCACACATATATTTTTGTTGTATTTTTATCTACCCAAAATAAATTATAACAAAATAGTAAAAAATAGCTTTAGAAAATAACTTTAGAAAAAGGAAAAACACTTCTTCCTCTTCTGGGCCGACTGTGCGGCCCAGTTGGCCTTTCTGGCCGGACACGGCCCGAGACGGCCCGGTTCCATTCTCCCTCCCTCTCCCGTTTAAACAGAGCGAGGGAGGGGCGGCGCCGACGACGGCGACCGGTGGAGCTCGTTGAGGGTGAGTCCTCCGGCGGCGGTGCAGATATCTTCGAGCTCCCCACAATCCCAGGGACCTATCTACGGGGTTGATTGTCCCGATTAGAGCTCAGGATGACGGTGGCAGTAGCCATGGCGGCTGTGCCGCGCCGGAGCACGGCGGCGCACAACGGACTTGCCGTTGCTGGCCCTAGACGAATCAGATGAGGGATGGGAGAGGTAGAGGGAGCTCACCCAGACCCGGTGCTCTTGCTAGTTGCGGCGGAGACGGCCAGAGAAGGTGCGGCCGCGACGACGGTGGGCACGGCGGTGCTCTGCCGGCCGCGGGGAAGAAAAGAGCGGCACGGCTGATTCCGGCAACGGTAAGCGGCGAGAGCAGGCTCTACAGGTGCGTGACGATGAGACGGACTCGTTTGCGAGATGGAGTGGATGAAGATAAAGTGTGGGCGACGAATTTTGCCGGCGACGGGAGCTCGGCGGTGAGGATGCAGAGAAGAGAAAAACGACGACGATGGCCATGGATCAGTTTATAAAGGGCAAGGACAAGGTGACGGGGTAGCCAGACCCTTCGCGAACAAGTGAGGTGGTTGGCCGCGCGTGAACCCAGGGAAACCGCTGGAACGCCACGGCGACGGGGCGGGTGGCCTCGACGGCATGGGCAAGGAGAAGTCCGATTTCTTCCCCCCCTCGGTTTCTTGTAGCACAGTGCCACCTCTCCCTTCTCTTTCCAAATTACTCCCAAAAAAAGAACTGTACACAAAAATCTTCCAAAATACCAATTGCTCAAAATTTTATGCTCTACAACTTTAATTAAAGAAGTTTTGTCAAATTCTAAATAATTTTTGAATTGCATTTCAAATTTGAAAAGAGGGCAAAAACCCTAACTTCAAGGATTTCTAAATTACTTTTAAATTTTGAATAAAAGATGAAAATCTCCAAAAATAAAAGTTGTTCTATTTTTCAAGACCTACAACTTTGATTCAGAGAGTTTTTCATGAAACTAAATAGTTTTTGAATTAGAGTTTAAAAATCAAAAGGGGACAATTTCCAATTGAAAGAACTTTTGAAATTACTTCAAATTTTATTCAAAAACTTGAAAAACTTTATTTACCAAACTTGTAGAGCTCAAAGAGATGCACAAACTGTATTTTTGAAGTTTTCCCAAATTTTGAGTATTTTGAGATGAAATTGAGAAAGGGGCAAAAAGGCTTTTGAATTTGAAGCTTTTGAGAAGGATTTTGAAATTGAATCTTTGGGCAATTAATTAATGATGTTGTGGTACTTTTCAAACCCAACCAATGGCACACTTTCAAAGTACAAAGTTTATACTCTGAAATGGTGCCACTAGTTAGCAACTTTTATTTAGAAAATTAATTACAGTTAGCTCCCAAAAACTAAAACTGAAATAAAAATTCCAACACTTAGCCAATTTTAGAAGGTGTTGGCATTTGAATCCCAATTCAATTTTTGTTCTTGCTTTGCATCATGTGACTTATAAAACATGGTTAGGGTATGAGTCAATGTTAGCCAAGCACTTGCAAACATCAAGATTAGTTTTAGTTGATTGCTTTTATAATCAAGATTAAACATGCAAGTGAAATTTAAATGGTGTACACATACACATACGATATAAAAGAGCGCAACCAACCCTAGAAATGGATAAACTTATTTTAGTTATACTTATTATGGTTCTCTAATCATGAATGCCTATGAAATGATGATGATGACATGGCAGGTTTAGGTTAACGTAACACCAGAGGTGTTACATCTATTTTGAAACATACCATTGCAATTTTTTATTTCCCACAAAAAAAATGAATCACGTATGAAGACTACTTAGACCCGATTCTTGACGCATTACCGAATACGTATATGCAATTGCAAGTCTGTCTCCTTTGTCAGCGACACGCTGGGGCCCTACATGTCATCTTCTTCTTCCTCCTCTTCTCATCTTTCCTACTACCTTGAGTCCGAGCAAGATCCTTCGCCGTCCATGGTGAACCGGTGAGCTCGCGGTGGCGGCGGCCTTATGGTGATGCGAGTGAGGAGCAGCAGCAATAGCACGAAATGGGCCACGAGCTCCGTGCGGCCGGGCCGCGTGCTCCGCCGGCCGCTTCGCCCTCATGATTTTGCCGCCGCTCGGCCACGGCGCCGCCGCCGCTTGCCGCCGCCGCCGCTGTTGCCGCTGCTGCACGCCACGTACCTTGGCTGCTGCTGCTCGCGGGCGCATCGCCGCCGTTCTTGCCTCCCGCCGTGTCTTTGCCGCGTGCGTGCTACAAGTATCGCACGCCCGCCGGTGTGCGTCGCCGCTGCCCGCCCGGCATGAGTGCCGCCGCCGCTTTCGCTTCGCCGATGTGCCGCTTATGTTGCTTGCGCGCGCGCCGCTGCTATTGCTCGCCCCCGCGCTGCTGCTGCTGCTATTCACTGTTGACGCGAGTTGCATCTCAGCACGGAAGATGAGAAGAGGAGGAAGAAGAAGATGACATGTGGGGCCCGCTGACGCTGAAAGAGGAGAGAGCCTACAATGGTATATATTCGCGGTAACGCTTGCAACTGGGCTCAAGTATTCTTCATACGTATTCAATGGCATTTTTGTGGGAAACGGAAAATTGCAATGGTATGTTTCAAAATAGACGAATAGTAATGGTATTTCGAAAATTCCAAATAATCCTTTTTGGGAAAATTGGCTACATAACATCGAAAGATTGCAAGTTTGGCAATATACCATTAAAAGATCTGAACTTAGCTATATACCATTGAAAGGTTAGAACGTTACAACTTTCTACCATTCCGTGAACCCGTGAAGGTGTGAACTTCTGTTTGTTACGAACGCATACGCCCTCCTCCGACGAGTCATCTGGTTGCTCTTCCCCACATACTTCCTCCTGTCGGCCTGCGTGCAAGATGCGGCCACTACCACGACGCCGCTGTGCTGATGGCCACGATGCCGCTGTGCTGAAGGAGGCGGCAGGCATGAACATGGACACCGTGAGCAGCAGGGCATAATTTACTTTCTCAGAAAGGCACTGGCTTCCCTTGCTGCCGTTGAAGAGCAGGGAGGCGAGCACAAGCTTCTTGACAATGGCTGCTTGCATGCTTCTGCTGTTGCTGCTGTATGTGAAATTAATGTGACAATGGGCCATGGCGTCGTGTGTCTGGCGGCGGACACGGCGGCTTCATCGCCTCGGAACGACTGGACGCCAAGAGAGACGACCAGCCCAGCCACGGGAGGAGGAGTGGACGCCGCGTCGAGCGAGGACCGCAGACGCCATAGTAGATAGTACGCCCAGAGCCTCGTAGGGCGGTGGGGGATGCGGCTCTCTGACTACTGCACGCAAGGTCAATTGGCAGTGAAGGCACGGCACCGTTGTTGCAGTCTCTGAGGACCTTCTTCCTCGGTGTGGCGGACGGTGCGAAGGCCAGCGGAGGTGGTGGATGCCATCGCCGTTCTTGCAAACGGAGGTGTAACAGAAGTTCACGGAGAAGTTCACAGAATGATAGAAATCTCTAACGTTGCAACCTTTTAATGGTAGATAGCTAAAACTAGATCTTTTAATGGTATATTGCCAAACATGCAATCTTTTGATGCTATGTAGCCAATTTTCCCATCCTTTTTTGATTGCCTCAAGATTCGAATAGAAGTTGTAGAATCTGAAGTGGCCTGTGAGTTTGTGACTGACGCCATGTTTAGATGGCATGAAAGTTGCAACTTTCATGCAACTTTCATGCAACTTTCCCATCACATCAATTTCTACCCGCATATATGGAGCGGTAAATGTTAGTAAAAAAAAAAATAACTAATTATACGGTTTAGTTGTAAATCACGTGACGAATCTTTTTAGCCTAGTTGGGCCACGATTGGATAATATTTCTAAATACAAACGAAAGTGCTACAGTTGCATGAAAGAAACTTTCTCACGAACTGAACAAGGCCTGAGTCTGTGACAGCAACCTCCACAGCAACAGCATCTTTCGCTGACTCGCCGTCATGTCCGTTTCCGAGGCCGCCTATACACCATGGCCGCCCCCGCCCTCATGGGCACACCAGATCCGCGTGGCCGCCGCCCAGGGCCACTTCCGCGACGCTGTCTCCCTCTTCCTCCGGATGCGCGCCTCCGCCGCGCCACGCTCGTCCGTCCCGGCCTCCCTCCCGGCCGCGCTCAAGTCCTGTGCCGCCCTAGGCCTCAGCGCCCTCGGCGCCTCCCTCCACGCGCTGGCCATCCGCTCCGGTGCATTCGCCGACCGCTTTACCGCCAACGCCCTCCTCAACCTCTACTGCAAGCTCCCGTGTTCGTATCTCCACTCCACTGGTGTGAGTGTGACCAGCGCGGATGGCGCGGGATCGTCAGCCGCTGTGGAGAGCGTGCGGAAGGTGTTCGACGAAATGCTCGAGGGGGACGTGGTGTCCTGGAACACTTTGGTGCTGTGCTGCACGGAGGAAGGGCGGCACCATGAAGCGCTGGGCTTGGTCAGGAAGATGTGGAAGGAAGGATTTAGGCCTGACTCGTTCACCTTATCCAGTGTGCTGCCAATCTTTGCAGAGTGTGCCGATGTCAAGAGAGGCTTGGAGGTGCATGGTTTTGCAGTCAGGAATGGGTTTGACAGCGATGTATTTGTCGGCAGCAGCCTGATTGATATGTATGCGAATTGTACAAGGACCGATTACTCTGTCAAGGTGTTTGACAACCTCCCGGTACGAGACCCAATTCTGTGGAACTCCATGCTTGCAGGCTGTGCACAAAATGGTTCAGTCGAGGAGGCTCTTGGAATATTCCGTCGGATGCTGCAGGCTGGAGTTAGACCTGTGCCTGTGACTTTCTCGAGCCTCATACCTGTCTGTGGTAATCTGGCATCATTGCGCTTTGGGAAGCAGCTGCATGCCTATGTGATCCGTGGTGGTTTTGAAGACAATGTGTTTATATCTAGCTCCCTTATTGACATGTACTGCAAATGTGGGGGAGATCAGCATTGCTCATCACATCTTTGACAGGATGAGTTCACCAGACGTTGTATCATGGACTGCGATGATCATGGGTTATGCATTGCATGGTCCAGCAAGAGAGGCAATTGTGCTGTTTGAGAGAATGGAACTGGGAAATGTAAAGCCTAATCATATCACATTTCTTGCGGTTCTGACTGCATGTAGTCATGCTGGATTAGTGGATAAGGGCCGGAAATATTTCAAGAATATGTCAGATCATTATGGAATTGTTCCTACTCTAGAGCATTGTGCAGCGCATGCTGATATCCTTGGTCGTGCAGGAGAGTTAGATGAAGCATACGATTTTATATCGAAGATGCAAATAAAACCAACTGCGAGTGTCTGGTCCACATTGTTAAGGGCTTGCAGGGTCCATAAAAATACAATGTTAGCTGAGGAAGTAGCCAAGAAAATTATGGAGCTTGAACCCAGGAGCATTGGATCTCATGTAGTTTTGTCAAATATGTATTCAGCTTCTGGGAGATGGAATGAAGCAGCACAGCTACGAAAATCTATGAGAAAAAAAGGGTATGAAGAAGGATCCAGCTTGCAGTTGGATTGAAGTGAAGAACAAACTGCATGTCTTTGTAGCTCATGATAGGTCCCACCCTTGGTATGACAGGATTGTTGATGCACTGAATGTTTTCTCAGAGCAGATGGCACGCGAAGGACATGTACCCAATACAGAGGATGTTTTCCAGGATATTGAAGAAGAGCAGAAGGCATATGTGTTATGTGGTCACAGTGAGAAACTTGCTATAGTGTTTGGTATTATAAACACACCTGCTGGAACAAGAATCCGTGTGATGAAGAATCTCCGAATCTGTATTGACTGCCACACAGTAACTAAATTTATTTCAAAGTTAGCTGATAGGGAGATTGTTGTGCGTGATGCGAACCGTTTCCACCACTTTAAGGATGGAAATTGTTCCTGTGGTGACTTTTGGTGATTGGGTAACCATTTGGGTTTATCATATGTGTTGAGATATAAAGCAAATTGGCCTCGAGTTCGAACCATGGCTAGCACAGTTAATAAAAAGTAATTGTTGCTCACGCTTATTCCACGCGCGAGGCGTGAAGGGGAGTGCTGAGATATAAGTGAACTGCCCATCTTCCCCATCAGCTTAGTGTTTTGGGTTGAACTGCTTGGTGCATGCAACTCAATAATATGTTTGTGAAATGAATTCCTACTGCATGTGGCCTATATTGAGTGTGGGTAATTGATGGAAAGGAGCTTGCTAATCTAAGTGTTTTCTGTAATGACAAGGATATGAGCTATTTGTTTGTTTCTGAAATTTTAGAGGAATCACAACTAGACGAAATTGAAGGTTGCCTTTAGTTTAGACAACCTAGTCAATTGTCTCTTCACATAATGAGCCAATTAGTCTATTTTGAAGAACTGTTGAGAGTGGGACTAAAAAGGAAGTATTTCTAGAACATAGAGGCATCTAAACACTAAAGCATCACTATATGTCTTTACCTTTGAATATATTATGGTAAACTTACTCTTCACAAAAAAAAATAGAGGTAAACTTACTCTTCTTACTCTCAATAGCAGCTTTATCACTGTATAAAATTCAGCTTGTTGAGTGTGTTGAACTATTTCTGCTCATGAAATTGCAGTTTCATCTTTTTCAGATGCCAGTTCTGCAATCCATCAACCTACTAGCTACAGCATGCTCCATTTCTCAAATTATGTTTTCATTATTAAACCATGGCCACCTAATCCTCACCCTGTATAAAGAATAAAGACAGTTATGGATACTTGTGTGTTTAAATAGTTAACCTTCCATCCTCATTGTTCACCTTGACAGTGGTAAATACTGAATAATAGCTGTTACTTCAATTGCATTGTATAGCTGTACTGAAAGTAGCACCAACACCCATACTTGCAATCATTTGACTGAGTGAGCACCCTGCAGCAATATTTTCTGAATCAAGATCTCTCATGTTCTGTTTACCTTTACTAATCAGTGTAATGCATATTCTTACCATCATTTATTTTAGGAGTTCAGTATCTTCCTTGTATGTCTGTCCTGTATTGCTGTCATCGTAACACTCAGTTTCTTCTCATGTCTGACCATATGTTCATAACCTTACTGTTCATTCTTTTTTTTTAACCTGTTTAGATCACCGTTTAGCCTTAGGCTCCAAAAAATTTATAGCTATTTCATCTGTCAAAGTAGCTATTTATTAAAATGACAAGTTGTTGAGTAAGGTGATTAATCTATTTTTTTTGTCTGGTATACTGATATTTTTCATTCAGTTTCAACCACTTCATGTATGCTTTAACTACCACCTGGGTGTTCAGCGCCTAACTATAACAGTGACATTTTGCTACTTAGAAGCCTGACTGTTGAACTGTTTCAGACATCCTTTGTTGAACAAATATATACATGTACCGAGAACTGAGCTAGATATAACAGAATATGGCAATAATGCCCTAGAAGGCCATTTTATCACTTTCGTTGTGTATATATTCTAGTTTGTCAACCTTTCTAGTGCTATTTGATTGTGATGACCCCAACAAACAGAATAGCAAATCAACAACTAAAAACTTGGATTTAGG
>JADLZL010008115.1:0-57585 GCA_015844335.1 Chrysopogon serrulatus
CGGCACCGGTTATGTTTAAAGGAATTTTGCCGAGTGCCCCAAAGGCGGCACTCGGCAAAGACTTTTAAGTTTTTTTTGGTAATTTTTTCTTTGCCGAGTGCCCTTCGCCCAAACTTTCGGCAAAGACATATTGGTTTTTTTTTGGAATTTCTTTGCGAGTGCCCCGCAACACGGCACTCGGCAAATACATTTTTATTTTTTTTTAGAATTTCTTTGCCGAGTGCCCTTCAGCCCAGCACTCGGCAAAGACATATTGGTTTTTTTTTTGTAATTTCTTTGCCGAGTGCCCCTACCCTAGCACTCGGCAAAGATACTGAATTCTGTTTTTTTAAATTATCCTTTGCCGAGTGCCTATACCATAGCACTCGGCAAAGATCTGAAAATTCAAATTTTTTTTTGTTTTTCTGTGTTCCATCCACACAAGCAATACATATATATATCCATCAGCACACATATATATCAACATATATATCCAGCACCACAATATATATCACAAACATCATTATCGTCACATATATATCACAAACAACAGAATCCTCACAATATAACACAAAAGTCCAACAAAAGTGACATGTTCACAACAGAGTGCCACAAAGTTGCATCGCCACATGTTCATCACAAGTCACATGGTCACAATACATCAAAATAGATAACAATTAGACACAAATCCATCGGCACATGACGAGCGCACTCCTCACCAACCTGGCCTCTGAGACGACGGTGGTGTAGCGTAGGCTGCATCACCAGGTGACGCATGAGCGGGATTATTAGAACCCGCCGATGGAAGCTGCACATTAAATTAGTTGCTTGTATGAGATTGCATCAAGTAATGTAGGACTACAGTTTGAGTACTTAGAGAGAATCCTATCAAATTGCATATAGCTAGTGTGGTCTAGGTTTCTATGTTAAACAAGTAAAACACAAGCCAAAAATACTCTTTGATACTCACGGGGGTAGCAGTAGGAGTAGCTAGAGGACCTGTAGGATCCGGATCAGGAATCTGCACATCTACACCCGTTTTTTGCCCAAGAGCTTGCATGATGCGCATCATTTCCGCCATCTTCTTCTCTGGGCCTCTCGCGCAGCCCGCGCCGACCTTTAGTTGGGCACTTAGCTCGCATGTACCCTATCTTGTTCTACAATACGGGCCTGCAAAATTTTGCTCCAATGTTGCAGTAATGCAAATCTAATTGAAGTGTTAGAATATGAACGTACGAGATCTTTGCAGGAATTACCTCGAGCTGGTCGACTCGCTGAAGTGATGGACTAGGCCGTGGGCGTATAGGCCGGCCGCCGCTCGTGCTCGTGCTCGGATCACGTCTAGAGGCGAACGAAAAGGCCGAGTCGATGGCGCCGTCTGCAATCCATAGCCGGCCGTGCTTCTTCCCTCCTCGAGCATCATGATGGCGTGGCATCAATAGGCTCGGAGCGCACGTCGTAGTCCGGCCCATGGAGCTCTCGTACGCCCGGCGTGTACTCACGGACTTTAGTGTACACGTTCGGTCGGAATACGACTTCGGGCGGGGCAGCCGGGTCGAAGGAGACGGAGGACACCTTGCCCATGTGGGACATAGCCCACGCCGAGAACTCGAGACCTCCTCGTGCGGGTGTGCAGCCTCCTGTGAGAAAGTCAAAAAGATAGTGAGAGAGCAGGCATAATTATGCGTCAAAATAGATAAACGAAATCACTTACGTAGGCTTGTTTGAATGCTGGGGAGGCTTCGGCTGCCTTGATGGTGAGTGGGACCTTGCTCGACGGCAGACGCCAGGGCTCATTGAGCCTCGTGCTTCTCCATATAGCTTGCCGTGAACCACCTGCCCACAATCATGGTCCAGCACTCTCGATACGCTCGGCACCACCGGGGAGTCACCTACAAGTCATCGAGTATATCACATATAAGAAGATCAAATTGAACCTATTTAATCTAAAAACAAATGAATATCAATATTATTCATATACCTCAAGGTACCGCTCCCAGTCGGCGTCATCGTTCTTGCTTGAGTTTTGGTGAGGCTCATTCTACGCACCGATGCGTAGTAGTCAACGTGGGCCGGGACGCGCCTCGTGGTGTATGTCGGTGACGTACTTCCTACAGGCCGCATGCACCGCCCGATCCGCCTGGGCTTCAAGTCCTTCTTCGGCTTGAAAAATTTCTGCTGATCCAAAAACGATGTGTTAGGACATTATTTTAAAAGAAGGCTTGAATTCCATGGATTGATCAATGTTGTGCGAGAGACTTACCCAAAACTCCGCAAGTACCCGCTCCCTGTTTGTTGCGGTAGTCGTCATCTGGGCCAGTAGCGTACTGTCCCACGTGTAGGCCGGCTCCTGTTCGCCCCCCGGCAACAACTCCACCAAGCCGTGGTACCATTTCCCGCACAAAACACCCAAGATGCTCGCGGGGGTGCGTACGGGAGTACCAGACAGAACTTTCCAGGCCCTGTAGAAGTGAATACGAAAATTTGTCAGTTTCTCGGGTGAGTTCGACCATATCATTTGAAATAGTTGTGATAGCATGTATAGTTACTTACTTCTTCGCCATAGGCCGAATCACAGGGCGGTCGTGAGGAAGCGGAACCTGATGGAGCTTCGCAGGGCCTCGCTGGTAGACACTCGGGGCCTCGCCTCCCTCGTCCTCGGCCGCCTCGCCTCCCTCGTCCTCAGCCTCCTCGCCTTCCTCCTCCTTCTTCCTCCTCCTCCACCACCTCCTCCTCCCGCCCCTGCTTTGCTCCTCCGCCACCTCACGTGGGGGGGGGAGACCGCCGCCTCTGTGTCCCTGCTCCTCCTCTCGGCACCTCCGTGGGCGCTCCCACGACGACGACCCCTCACCTCGAAAAGAGAGGGCGTGCTCTCGCGCGTAAGTCGAGGGCGTCTCACGTCGTGGACGGCTGCTCGCCATCTTTGATCAATCTCCTGCAGTCACAAAGAATGAACAAAACATATTAGTACATAGATGAGATATTCAAAATAAATAAACAAGACATTAGTACACAAATGCAAATAATTGAGATTTAAAAAATGTAGTATTACATGTTTTAGGAATAATCTTCATGATTAGGATCATAGGTCTCGTCATCACTGTCTATGTTGTCCAAATAGGCAACACTATGACACTCATCATAACATAATTGTTCTTCACCGTCTACACGTAATCTCTCAAGCATTTCTATGTCCTTGGCATTTACCACCACCTCTCCATCCTCCTCGTCATCAACCGTTTCGATTTGTCTACTTCCATTTCGCTCACTTCGGGTAGGGCTATCTCGAACGCCCCCTGTTAGCCCATCTTCTTGATAGAACTCTCCGTCATATGTGTTTGCATTGAAGTTGTAATCGTCATCATTTGGGGTAGGTAGTTTGCCGTGTGTAGACACTTGGTGCACAATAGCCCAACCCTGAAGCTCCGCTTTGCCTTGGTTGGCATATCGCGTGTAATACACCTGCACGGCCTGTTGAGCCACAATGTAGACATCTTTTCCCGGATAGACGGAATCTTCTCGAACCTCTCACCCTGACACCTTTTGTAAAGTTCTTGATGTCTTGTCTGAATGGATGGTCAGAAGAGAGGAATTGACGATGCTGGTCGAACGATGAAAACTTGCTACCCTTCTTCAACCAAATGAACCTCACGACTTCCTTGCATATTGGACATGGCATCTTCCCTTGAACACACCCAGCGGTATGAGAACATCCCATACGCTAGGAAGTCATGCATGGAGTAGTGGTACCACACGTGCATTTTGAAGGTTGCCTTTGTAGCACGGTCGTATGTCCATACCCCTTTCTCCCAAGCATCGATCAGTTCATCAATCACAGGCTCCATGTAGACACCCATATTACTCCCCGGGTGTCCAGGAATTATCAACGATAAGAACATATTATGCCGTTGAAAGGCAACGCCGGAAGGCAGATTCAGGGGGATAACAAACACCGGCCAACATGAGTATGGAGCAGCCATCATTCCATAAGGATTGAACCCATCCGTTGCGAACGCAACACGCATTATTACGAGCCTCATCCGCTTTGTCACGATGTTTGTCATTGAAGTACGTCCATGCTTCAAGATCGGCCGGATGTACCATCTTGTCAGGGTTGTACCGTTTGCCATTTTTGTGCCATGTCATCTGTTTTGCGGATTCCTCGGTCATGAAAAGCCGTTGGATCCTCGGCACGAATGGAAGGTGCCGTAAGACATTTGCGGGGATGGTAAGCTGCCTCTTCTTGCCGTCACCATGGTCTACCTCCAGGTACCTAGAGGATTTGCACTTCGGACAGTACGCTGCATCCTTGTGTTCTTTCCTAAATAGGACGCACCCTTTTGGACAACAATGTATCTTGTCATACGGCATCTTGAGCGTACGAAGGAGTTTCTCTGACTCATACAAGTTGGGGGGCAGAAGATGAGGTTTGGGTAGCATCGCCAAACACAGCCAACATCTTATCAAAGCCTTCTCGCTTCAGATTCAACTCGGCCTTCAACCCCATTTGGCGTCCAATGGCATCCAAAGCATAGAAACATCGTATGCTCGTGAAGGGGTTTTCGTGCCGAGTCCAACATTCGATAGAAGACCTCTGCGTTTGCCTCCGTCTCCTCCTTGTCACGTCCCCGCCGAACTTCGGTTTGGTGTATGTCATCTAGCATGTCTGCTACCCCAGCATCATCATTAAAAGCCTCAAGACGTGGTCTTACCACCTCCTCTCTGATACGATGGGCTTCACCATGGTGGATCCACCTATGGTAGCTCGGCGTATAACCATTGTGTACAAGATGTTTGCCCATGGTGTCCTTGTTCACCCTTCTCGTGTTGTCACAATGACTGCAGGGACACCAGACTAAAGAATGCCCTTTAGCTTTACCCTCCCTAAATGCATGTTGCAAGAAGCCATCTGTCCTCCTCACCCAGTCCAAGTCATAATCGGTCCGGCTTCTACGGCCCGTGTACATCCACTGACGGTCCTCCATCCTTTCATATATACATCAACGACTAATGTGACAATAAATTACAGCTACGTGGTGTTTATCTTTGTCTAATAGGTGTGGATAGGTCCTAATCCCACCAGCGGATGTGTAGATGAGGTTAGTTTCCATGGTTCACTCTGTCCGAAGTCGGAATTTCGGCGGCACCCTCATTTGTTCTCCCGATACACGCCCCGCAAGGGAGAGTATCCAGGAGAACAAGCGAGAGGTGATGCCGAAAAGTCTGCTTCGCACCGGAGTGAACCATGGAAACTAATCTCATCTACACATCCGCTGGCTGTCCAAAAAAACGTGGACAATCCAAAACAGATACGGTGGGATACATGCGGTAATATGCATGCCTCCAACCGTATCATTTCGGACGGGAGACACCTAAGCGGGTTTACGCGATCTACGACAACGATACGGGGAGGAGTGGATATTTATACCTAGGGTGGCGGTGGAGTCGCTAGCGGGCGTGGCGAAGTCGGGGCAAGATGGCGAGGCGGGGCGGTGCAGGCGGACACGCTAAAGACCGACAAAGGCGATCGGGGTACTCCGCGCCCCTCCGACGGCCTCGCTGCGCAAGAGAAGAAAAAAATAACGATATAAGTTCTAAATTTCGGCGAGAACCTCCCCCAGACGGGGAGGTTTCCAAACCCGCAAGAAAAACCGCCGGCTCGATGGCCGACACCCACATTTACGGCACGAAGGCCCACACATCCACAATTAGAGGCACAAAGGCCGTCTATGACATAAACGGCACGAAGGCCCACACATCCACATAAACATAATGATATATATATCCGGTTCATTTGTTATTTCAATCGTAGTACATAGATGTATTGGAATGATGTCACATTTCGATCCGATAATATTAAACCATAGTTACAAGTTCAACAGCTTGACAAAGCATGCTTTTATTATAGATATTAGACAGGCAAATACTTCTCCCTCACTAAAGAACTATGAATCATCATCATGGTTGCAGTTGTAGACATCTAAAGCTATATATCAAGATATATGCATGCAATGCATAGCTAAAGCATGGAACCATGGACTGAGTGCGGACAGCGGAAAGAAATTACATACATCTTTGGAACCACGGACCGGTGTCGACGGCGTGGGACGGACGGCGTCGCCGTCGGTCGGCACGAACCGCAGCTGCCGGGGGGGCTAGGGCGGGGGGGCCTTCCTCTTCTCCTCCTCCCTTCTCTTCTTCTTCTTCCTCCTCCTTCTCCCTTGTTCTTCTTCCTCCTCCCTTCACTCCTCCTTCACTCCTTTCTCGCAGCAGCGGCGGGGCTGGGGCTGGGGGCCGGGCCATGGAAGCCGCCGGCGGGCGGGCACCGCGAGCGCGGCGCGCGCCGGCCAGCCGCCGCCTTGCGGGCGACTTCGGGGGGCGGCCCGGGGTGGCCTTGACGGGGAGGAGGGGCGCTGGGCGGCCAGCCCAGCGCGGGGGCGGCGACCCCCAGCCGCGGCTGCCCCCGCCTGGGCAGCCGAAGAAGCGGCGGCGGGCGCTGGGCGGCTGGGCGGCGAGGGACGCGGGGGCGGCGCGGGGAGGCTCGAGGGCGGCGCTGGGACCCGGCTGACGGCCGGCCGGGGCGGTGGTGTGGGCGCTCGATGGCGCGACGAAGGGCGGCGGCGCGACGGGGGCGGCGGCGGCGGGCGGGAGTGCGCGGGCGTGGGGGAGGAAGGAGAGGAGAGAGTTTCGCCCGGGCGGTTCGCCCAACATAAACCCTAGTGGGTTTGCCGAGTGCCGCCCAAAGAGCCTTCGGCAAAGACGCCCGATTTTTTTTCCTTTTTTTTTTTTTTCAATTTCTTTGCCGAGTGCCCAAGCCTCGGCACTCGGCAAAGAGGCCTTTGCGCAGAGGGCCAACCATGACACTCGGCAAATTTATTTATTTTTTGTTTCTTTTGGCCCCAATTTTTTTTTGGGGGCTCACACACATTAATTAAAAGCAAGTACTAAAATTTGGTACATTTTCAACTTTATTTGCTATATTTGATTAAATAATTTATTTTTGTTAAGTTTTTCTCAATAATTCAAATTTGAACCGCGGGTGTATGGAAAAAAAGAATTTAATACTGCCAAAAAATGTTATTCTTGCTATTTAGTGTATGTTGAGTGCCTATCCATGAACTCACATCAAATATCCAGCATCTTGTTCACGTAATATGACGAGGAACTTGCTAGAAAAGTGGTTCGAAATTATATAAAATGCATACGAAGTCCGAAATTCACGAAACTTGACGCGGTGCCATGTTATGATATGTGTAAGCTGTGGTAAAAAATTGAGAAGATTTCGGGACAGTTGTGGCATCAGATACCTAAAACCCAGAGATTTCCTCCGTCATCACATGTGATATCATGTGAGGATGTATGCGTTTCAGATACCCGATGTCACAACTTACTCGGAACTCACTCAATTTTTTGTCACAAAGATACACATGCGATGACATGACACCTCGGAAGTTTCGTGATTTTTAACTTCAAATGGATTTTATTTATTTTTGAACCACTTTTTCAAAAAAAAATTTTTCGTCATGTTATGTGAATAAGATGTTTGAAATTTGATGTGATTTCATGAATTGGGACTCAACATATACCAACTACCATGAATAATATTTTACAAAGCATTAATTTCTATTTTTCCATTCACCTGCAGTTCACATTTGAAATATTAAAAATAAATCAACTAAAGACAATAAATCAATAAACAACACTAAGAAAATCAAAATTAGCCCAAATTTGAAATTCTAGTTTTAAATAATATAATATGGGCCCACAAAAAACTGAAAGCAAAAAAAACAAAAAACAAAAAATTGTTTGCCGAGTGCTAAGTCAAAGGCACTCGGCAAAGATAATAAAAAAAATAAAAAATTATCTTTGCCGAAAGTGCGCACGCGAGGCACTCGGCAAAAGAAAATGTGTAAAAAAAATAAAAAATCTTTGCCGAGTGCTTGGTGTTGGGCACTCGGCAAAGAATATATATATATTTTTTCAAGAAAATCTTTGCCGAGGGCTTGACGATAGGCGCTCGGCAAAGGTTTACGGCGTCACCTCCGTCATATTTTGCCGAGGGTCCTACCTTTGCCGAGCGTCGGGCCCTCGGTAAAGACCTAATTTTGCCGAGTGGAACCCTTTGCCGAGCGCCGACCCTCGGCAGAGAATTCTTTGCCGAGTGTCCCTATTTGCCGAGTGCTGGCCCTCGGCAAAGAGTTCTTTGCCGAGTGCCCGATTTTTGGCACTCGGCAAAGACATTTACCCTCGGCAAAGATGTTGTTTCCAGTAGTGACACAACCCATCTGTCATCATTGACATCGTTTGCCACACTTCTACCCGAACCAAAGACTCAACCCAATATATCCATTTAGGTGAAAATCCTTTTCATCTGTACTCTTTGAAATAAAAATGGGCACTTCACTTCCATATGCTTTCTCAAAGTCTGTTTTCCATATCACTCCATTCTGATGTCTATGGTGCAAGTATGTTATGCTCACACATGAATCATGTGGTTTGTTAGGCGTGAGGCGTGGGTGTGGGTGCGGGTGGTTCATTGGTGTGGGCCTGGTGCAATTTTTTTTTTATTCTTTTCACTCTAGTTTTTAGAGTTGATTACTACGGGTGGTTGATAAAGAGAATTGCAAGTACAAAGGAATTTTATACTGATGGTTGATTTAATCAAATTGCCACTGTTTTTTTTTTATCGGTGACAGGGTCACTTGTAAAAAAAAAAAAAACCATATTTTCACTATTCTTTTGCATTGTCAAACACAAGACCACCGGCCGTAGAAATAGTTTTTTTTTTCCTAGTGTGCCTGTATGGCTTGATGACCTGGGTATAGGTCATAGTATGTATTTATTAATAATAAGGTATAAAATCATAAACTTTAGCAATTGCTTTGAAATAGTATACATTTTTGTGGTAGCATGTGTATATACAGCAAGTCAGGTTATCTCGAGTTAACTGTTGGTCAAAGGACAAGCTCGAAAAATCAAACTGCGCCTTATAAATGATAGGCAAGAAGAGTAGCGCCAATAATTACACCTATATGACACATGACATATTAGCAGCCATAAATACATTCTATATTCCAAAAAAATCTGTCTAGATTCGTGGAGATATATCAAGCACTAACAGTACAACAAATTGGTATATCAAGATCTTCTATTCTACACTTGTGGGTCTGGCCTATATAAGTAATCACTTGCAGAACGACGAACCAGGATTGAGAAACCATTAGTATCTACATATACACATATATATCTACATACCAAGAAAGAAGACTTACCAATCCTCATGGCGATGGGCTACAAGAAGATTCAGGTCTTCCTCACAGTTGTCCTGCTGATTGCTCTCCTCGCCACGGTTGCGTCGGCGGGCTGGGGCAGCTTCCAGCTAGATCGTCCTAAAGCTAAACAACAATGCACCCGAGTTGGAGCTTGTTCACCTACCTTGTGCACGGAGTCGTACTGCAACAAACATTCCGTGGGGTCATGCAAGATCGCTGGCCAGTTCGTCTACTGTTGCTGTACCCCATTACCGATCGCCTCGACTGTCGGTGCCCTTCCTTTTGGTCATTGATGTGTCATTTCTGTAATACACAAGTCATGGATTGGAGTATTGTGCTTTCATTTCATCCTGTATGATTAGTAATTGGTGGTTTTACTTCGAACAATGCAAGTCATTCAGTCTGGTTTGAGAAGTTTCTCGTCTTGACCTAATATGGCTTCTGTTTTTTCACTGCTTTTGGCATGTTGGTTCATCAGCCAGTACCATGTTGTTTAGTCTGTTGTTAGGGTCTTTTCCGCGGTTCCGATATGGTGGTTCAGTTATTCCCATTATTGTAGCGTTGGATCTAGAATGGCAAATTTTTCCTCATGGTTACTGCCAGTAAATCATTTCGGTACGGGTGCTTTGCATGGCTTGATGACCTGGGCATATATAGGTGAAATGGTGTGTATTTTTATTCATATATGTATAAAATCACAATCATTAGATAGTGCTTCGAAATAATTATAAAATTTTGTGGTGATAGGCATATTATACAACTCCTCAGAATTTGTTGTTTCATAACAACTCAACATCAAAATATGCCTTATAAGGATGGGCAAGAAGAGTAGTCAATAATTACAACTATTTATAAATTCTAAATTCCAATCAACTCTATCCAGACTCGTGAAGAGATTATATCAAGCAATAACAGATAGTACAACGAAATATAGGAACACACAAAATGGCAGGAATTGATTTTTCAAGATCCTTTGCTTGTGTGGCCACAACAAATATAGGAACACACAAAATGAGGCAGGAATTGATTTTTCAAGGTCCTTTGCTTGTGTGGCCGCGGCCTGTGTGTATATATAAGCAAGCAGCCGCAAAACGAACGAGCATCAAGAAACCATTAGTCTCGCTACAGATACATATACACACACAGCCATCGAGGAGAGCACATCCAGAAGACTTACCAATCCTCATGGCCATGGGCTCCAACAAGAAGATTCAGGTCTTCTTCCTCGCAGTTCCGCTGCTGATGGCTCTCCTCGCTGCTGAAGCTCAAGGAGAATGCTGGAGAGTTGGAGCCTGTTCGCCTGAGACGTGCACGAAATCCTACTGCGGCGTACATTCTTCAGGGTCATGCAAGATACAAGGCCTGTACGTCTACTGCTGCTGTGGCCTAGTAACGACGACGATGGCTTCAGCCCCCGATGCCCTGGAGCCGCGTGTTCATTGACCCGGCCGGCCATCACTTTTGCTTGCATAGACGCATGCATATGGTTGAGGGATTGATTCTATCTTTTATGTTCAAATAACGACCTGCACAGATCGATGCATTCCGCTTGGTTAGACAGTAAGAGCAATTAATTGCCGAGTTGTGGCATCTCCCATTTCTGTAATACAAGTCGTGAATCGGAGTATTGTGTTTTCGTTTCTGATCCTGTAGGATTTGTAGTTGGTGGTTTTATTTCGAACAATGCAACTATGCAATTCATTCAGTCTGCTTTCAGAAGTTTTTTGCCCGGCGTAACATATGGCTTCCGTTTTCTTTCTTTCTTTCATTCATTGCGTTTTGCATGTTGGGTCCGCGGTATACCATGCTATTTAGTCTGTTGTGAGGGTCTTCTGCTACTATCCCTCCCTCCCTCCCACAACTAAGGGTCTGTTTGGTTCCTCTAGGGACTAATCTTTAGAGAGTAGAGACTAAACTTTAGTCCTAGTGTGTTTGGTTCTTGGAACTAAAAACGCATTAAAGAGGGCATGTGTTCTCACAACTTGAGCTTTTAGTCCCTTTTAGTCACTCATTGCTGACTAAAGCTACTAAAGTTTAGTTCTAGTAAAAGTAAGGGTTGTTTGGAAGTTTAGGGACTAAATAGGACTAAACTTTAGTCTCTAAAGGGTGATCCAAATAGGCCCTAAATAAAAATAAAGAGAGTAAAAAGGATAGAATCATTTCGTATGAAATATTTCGGCCAGCCTCTCCTACGCTCGCGCCATGTGATTCCCTCTCCCCCCTCTGTTTTTTCTTTCCATGGACGGACGTACGGCAACCCATGAAGTCACGGTAAATTGGTAATCACGGTGATCACAGACGGCAACCAATCAAGTCACGTACGGTGACCACGGCAACCAGCCAATTAGGTAACGGTGATCCTGGCCACGCGCGCTCACCCTTCGGTTTGTGCCCTGCATGTCCTCGCGCTGCAGCCAAAGCCGTAGCTACAGCCTGTGCCTGCGACATGCTCCCCTTCGCCTCGTGCGCACTCCGATCGCCGACGGCCTTGAGGGCAGCCTTCCACGTCCGGCGAGCTACGATCCGGCTGTGACGCGCATAACCTCACGCTGATTGCCGTGCCTCCGATTGCCGTGATCGCTCGCCGTGCTGCCGAGTGCCGTGATTGCCGTGCGCCTCCATGCCGAGGAGCACGATGGTTGTGCCACGCCCATCGGCGTGCCTCATCTCTGCCAGAGGCCGTCACGCCAAGGACAACGCACCCTTGTGCCGGACGCCGCGATGCCAAGGTTGAAGTACCCTTGTCCAATCTCCTTCGGGCAACGAGACCATCAGGATCAGGCAGCGTCATGTACAGTTAGCATCTGTAAATTTAATGTTTGCTGCTTGCATCTTAAGAACTGCACCTGTCCATGTGCCGAGCATGAGATTGCTGTCCTGAACTACTATCTAGAATAAGCAAATCGCAATAGATTCTACAATAAGTAGTTTGTGATTCAAATAATCATCATTCTGTTTGATATTTGTTGTTTCAGTCAAACCTCTATCTGAATGCCAGTAATCTGAAATTGACTATTCCTCGTTGTTTCAGCCTTTTATTTTAGTCGACTTTAATAGTTTTCTGGTTTCCACGAGCTGCCACAATGCTGGAGACAGCCCTACGGGCAACCTAGGTTTTGCCTCTCTCCACTGTTCATGATCCGGCAATGGCAATGACCTATTGCTAATGATTCATCACACCTATATTGGTCTCGGAGCACTGATGAGTGTGTTCTTGCTAGATAGGGAACGGTTCACCATTTTAGTTGTGGGAGATAAAATGATTTTACTAGCAGACTTGCAGTGCATTACCTGTTTGGTCTATGTTATTCTCTAGATTACCTAACCAGTCTAGTTTAGAAACTGGTTTCTGAAACCGAAGCTAATGCACTGAATGCAAAAGAAGATTGACCTATATGATTTTCTGTCTAGAGCAAACCTACCTATGTAACTGTTCCTGCCACTAAGTAACAGTGCCAAATTCAGTATATATACTGGTGCATTAGCTGAAAACAATTTTCTCCTGCAGTTACTAAATCCATAGTGCTGCCACTAAGTTACAGTTCTATTACCTATGTATGGTTGATTGCTTACAGCCTACAAAATGTTTGCCATGCTGTTATCCCTTCCTTTACATAGCACCTACATGCATTGATCTGAGACAAAGACCGGTCATGGAAAACATAATTTATTTCATTATATACTGTACACATTTATTTCTGAATATTGGCTGGTCAAATTTTCTGCCAAATGCCACTATTAGTGTTAACTAATTAGGATTTATAAAATTTAGAGTTCATCTTAGTTTCAGCACTTATTGGCTTATTTATTGTAGTACAAAAAAGTTAGTCCTTTCTAATCAAGTAGAAATCGAAGAAATCTTTGTTAGCTTCCTGAAGTTAATTAGTAATGGTATCCTTTACCAAAACACTATCCCAAAAGATGCAGCAGCTGACCTGTGCCTTTGAGCAGTGAGTCCAGCCGCTCCATTTGTTTTCCGTGTCTGTTGCAGCAGTAGTAGTGTGCATGAATTTGAATCAATATGCCAACAACACAAATCAATATTCAAAAGTATTTATATATGTACTTTAGCTACATAGACATAGCTACAATGACATTCATGTTTATCGTGCATCATTATCTTCTTGCTGCTTTAGATTACCATGAAAGGACATCAGGCCAGTATCGTCACTTTGCCTTTTAGCATTTGTATGCTTCAGATTCGCTCCTTTAGGTTACTATCATACGGAATAATAAACAAGTACAGTAGTTTGCTATTCTATCACACATTATGGGTGGAGTTTTTCTTTTCTCAGCGGTTTTTTTTTATTTAACTGTGAATTGGGTTGTTTCCTTCATTAGAGATTAAAAGTAATCTAAAATCATACAGGCGTTTAGGTTGCCTAGAGTGGACATGTTCTTTGGTTCATATTTTGATTATTGAAAATCATTCGTACATAAAAAAAAAAATCTTCATATTTTAGTGTCCGATATAGGCACTGATCTTTATTAAAATGATAATTTATGTCCCACTTGATTTTGAGTCATATATTCCTTGTTAAATTTATATTTCAAACAACAATGTCGTATAACACATTTATATTTACTCGAATATTATATTTAAGTTTGTAACTATGACTGCTTGTGCATGGTATTTATTATGAACGTTTGAAGGCTAATCAACTATGTGTGATATTAATAAACTATGTGTGAGATTATTAAATTAATAAACTATATGCGATGATATAATCAAACTTGAACATGCATTGTATTGGTGTAAAAATGATCTTTATCATCTATAACTAGACGCATCACTGAAAGGTCTATCGTAGCTGTGACAGCATTGTTATCTTATCGTAAGATCTATGTGTTTTCACGATCTTTGCCTCTACCCTCTAGGACTAAATGTCAGTTTAGCAATGATTTTTAGTTTCATAGTATTGTTCTCTTAGCTTGCGATCCATGTGTTTTTGCAACAAAAGTTATTGTCTTAAAAGCAACATACGGACACGCTACCTAGTATAGTAGGTATAAAATCACAATCATTAGGTAGTGCTTCAAAATAAGTATAAAATTTTGTGGTGACGATAGGCATATTATACAACAACTCAGATTTTGTTGTTTTATAACAACTGAATATCAAAATACGCCTTATAAGCATGGGCAAGAAGAGTAGTCAATAATTACAACTTTTTATAAATTCTAAATTCCAATTAACTCTATCCAGACTCGTGAAGAGAATATATCAAGCAATCACAGATAGTACAACAAATATAGGAACACACAAACTGGTAGGAATTGATTTTTCAAGATCCTTTGCTTGTGTGGCCACAACAAATATAGGAACACAAAAAAGGGGGCAGGAATTGATTTTTCAAGATCCTTTGCTTGTGTGGCCGCGGCCTGTGTATATATAAGCAAGCAGCCGCAAAACGAACGAGCATCAAGAAACCATTAGTCTCGCTACAGATACACACACAGCAGATACATAACACGTACAAGAAAGAAGAAGACTTACCAATCCTCATGGCCATGGGCTCCAACAAGAAGATTCAGGTCTTCTTCCTCGCGGTTGCATTGCTGATGGCTCTCCTCGCTGCTGAAGCTCAAGGAGAATGCTGGAGAGTTGGAGCCTGTTCTCCTGAGACGTGCACGAAATCCTACTGCGGCGTACATTCTTCAGGGTCATGCAAGATACAAGGCCTGTACGTCTACTGCTGCTGTGACCCAGTAACGACGACGATGGCTTCAGCCCCCGATGCCCTGGAGCCGCGTGTTCATTGACCCGGCCGGCCGGCCATCACTTTTGCTTGCATGGACGCATGCATATGGTTGAGGGATTGATTCTTTTATGTTCAAATAACGACACCTGCATAGATGCACATGCGTGGTTAGACAGTTAGAGCAATTGCCGAGTTGTGGCATCTCCCATTTCTGTAATAAAAGTCGTGGATCATCGGAGTATTGTGTTTTCGTTTCTGATCGTGTAGGATTTGTAGTTGGTGGTTTTATTTCGAACAATGCAAGTTATTCAGTCTGGTTTCAGAAGTTTCTTGCCCGGCGTAACATATGGCTTCCGTTTTATTTTTCTTTCTTTCACTACGTTTTGCATGTTGGGTCCGCGGTATACCATGCTGTCTGTTGTCAGGGTTTTTTGCTGCGGCTACGATTTGGTGGTTCCAGCGAGATTGAATTGAGATTTGAGCTCACTTATTAATTAGGTCACATTGCCCTGTGAAGCAGTAATTCATACAATGTACTCCCTCCATGTTGGTAAAAGAAGTCGTTTAGAACAACGACACGGTCTCCAAAGTATAACTTTGACTGTATATTTTTATAAAATTATTTATCACAAAGTGCTATATTTATACTTTTATGAAAGTATTTTTTAATACAAATCTATTCATATGGTTCTCATATTTCTAAACTTAACAACTTAAAAGTTATTCATGATTTATGTTCCCAATGTTTGACCCAAACCTTGTCCAAAACGACTTCTTTTTTCCTATACGGAGGGAGTATGCCGCAATCTCGTTTTCTTCCCTAGAAGGACCAGCAAAGTTGACGTCGTCTCCAGGTGTCTTTTTTTTTTTTTACTTGTAAACAATTATTGAAGCTGGTTCTTGAAATATGTTTTAAACTATTTTTAGAATTTTAATCCTTCTCTAAAATAACTCCAACCTTGACCTCTTTTTTCAGAACTGGTTTATGAAACATAATTTTGAACTTTGTTTTTGAAAAATAGAATAAAACTATTCAAGGCTTGTTGAGTTTTCTAAATTCATTTTCACACTTGTAAAAAATGTAAAAATTTATTTTCCTACCTCTCTAAATTGAAAAAAATCTCAAATAATTTTAGTAAAATATCAAAATCGTTTGTCATATTTAGTGATTTCTATTCATATATAAAAATATAACATGGCCAATTGTTCTTATCATTTACAACAGTCCTCCGTGTGGCTATATATATGTCAGAAATGGAAGTACCTTTTACTGGCCATTTTTATTTTTAGATCAAAACAATGAGGCTTTGAGATATATGTGTTCTTGTAAGAACTATTGGAAAACATGAAGAAACTTTGGGATATGGATGTGGGACGAATACCGAATGGAGTCCTCTAGGCTAAAAGCCATTATCTATGTTACCATTCGATGAGTATCCCGTTTTCTTTTCACTCCTTAGAAAAGCTATATTTGTTTCAAAAGAGGTGGGCGCGCTTAATTGTGACTATTTCTTGATGATGTGATTAATAGAGATAGTCGTCTTAAAGATATCCGTCAACAGGTTTACATAGGTGCGGCTGGGCTGATCGACTCAGAAAATCAGTTTTTAGCGAATCTTGCATGTTGGGATTAACTAGATCTCAGTTACATTTTGGAGGCAGTAGACAGGTGATCTGCTATAAAAACATAAACGTTCATAATAAAAAATAAGTATCATTTGGTTAGTTATAAAATATATTTTCATAACAAATTAATTTAGAGACATAAAAGCTAATAATATTACTATTTACAATAAATTTGATTAAACTTGAGCTCAATGGGCCTATGAAGATGGCAACATTGCACGGTTGTATGGAGAGGTTAGTTTGCACAAGATATATTTCCTATGAAGATATCATAATTGCACTCTTTCATAGACGGTGAGAGTGATAACTTTGAGGCTTTGAGTGTGAGGTCCACGGCAACTTTTCTATACGGGCCTGCCAAAGAAGGGCATTTGCAAATTTGTTGCTGCCAACACAAACAGCAAGGCGGCCCTGCCTGTCGACTGATCTGTTTTCTCGAAGCAGAGCAGCTTGCTGTCTGCTACTCTGTTTTCATTGAAGCCGGGTAAATTTTGTCACACAATATTAGGTTTGTTAGTGCAGTTCGCACATAGCTGCTCTAGTTTGATTTAGCTATGGACTACTCCCTTGGTCCTGTATTCAGAGTCGTTTTAGCATTCAGTGAGATACAATGAAGATTTTTTGAACCAGACGATCCCTGTGTCCAGATACACGAATAAATTTCTAAACCTAAGACACACCTCATGAGGGCAGTCTCAATGGTAGAAACTATGCACGGTTTCCATAACGGCCACCTCAGCAAAAAATCATATATAGAAACTATCTCACCCAATGTAAGTTTCTTGGCTTAATAAATGTGACATTTATTTTTATCTCTCTTCTAACTCAAAAAGAAAAAAAACCTCCATCGTCATCCTCCTGAGTACCAGGCTTGGACGGCGGCGACTGCGTCCTGCACTGACGACGAGCACGGAGGTGCCTCGGACAACCTCTACCTCGCCATCAAGGGTTGATGGCCTCATGCGCTGGCGAAGCGTGGATGGCACACGAGCGCGGCCAGCACGGCGCGAGCGAAGTTCCCGGCGGCTCGAGCGAACGCAGCTGCACGTGCGAGCTCATGTGGCGGCAAAAAGCCATCGATCACGTGCTAGCGACTTCGTCATGCGGCGGTCGATGGGCGAGCACGGTGTCCGGAGGTCCAGCGCGGCGTCGGGGACGAAGCTGCTGCGGAGCCGGCGAGCGAGCGCACGCCGGCGGGTGACTGCACGCTGGGCGGCTGGCCAGCTAGCGTGGCATCGCGAGCGAGCGACGCGACCCCACAGCAGCCAGCCTGCCGGGCGCAAGCGAGCACAGACAGATACACAGGGAGGAGCATGCACGAGCACGACGAGCTGTTGCGTGACTTGCGTTCCATCGTGGGCCCAACTTACATAGGAAACTGACAGTTTCTTCCCAGTAGCGAAATGATCGTTTCCTATTGCCTCGTTGCGAGGGAAGACCCCGTTTCTCATATAAGAAACGATTTCTTTGGTTTCTCTTCTCTTTCCTAATTAATGAGACTGCCAGATCAGCATTTTTACTTTAGGTAGCAAGCTATTTAATAGAGATAGAAACTACAATTAATATCCATTGGGAGTGCCCTGAGAGCGCCAGAACGACTCTGAAAACAAGATAGAAGGACTAGTATTTTAGTGTGCCCCATTGGGCTGAGCCAATTCTTAAATGGACAATTGTTGTTCACAATGCACGGGCAAGTCCAGGTTCACTTGTAGATCTGAGCAAACCCAGTCGGCCTGACCAGATGGCTGCGTCTGGCCTTTTTTTTTTTGTTAATATGGGTTAAGTCTGGCCTGTGGCAGCATTATTATGGCTAGGATGTTCAGTTATTTTTTGTTCTCTTAAGTTGGCGGCATCTTCTGGGAAAAATAAAGGTGCTCGCGATCGAGTAAACAAATCATGTTTCTTACCATTACTAAAAATAGTCTCCACCTTTTTTTTTAGATGATGAATCAAAAGGAGTGATTCCCTTAAATGCCATTTTTGAACAAAAGTTCAAGTAGCTTGTTAGGCATGAGGCATTGGTGTGGGTGTGGGGTGGTTCATTAGTGTGGGCCTGGTAGTTGGTACATTTTTTCATATTTGTCACCCTACTTTTTTAAAATTGATTTCTACAGGTAGTTGCTAAAGACAATTGCATATAGAAATGAATTTATATTGAACGATCAATTTAATAAAACTGCCAATGTTATTTTTTTATCAGTTATGTAACATGCATGGAGAGGCGGGCACCGCGAGGGTCGGTGGCTGCCGGCGCTAGGGCAGCGAGGGGCTGTGTAGAGGAGGCGGCGGCTAGGGCTAGGGCAGTGGCAGCGTGCAGCATGGCGCAGGAGAAGAGAGGGCGGCGGGCTGAGAAGAGAGAGAGAAAGGGTGCTTTTGTCCAACTATTACTTGATTGATGTGGTTGCAATCCCTATTATTTATAGTCCCTATTGGACTTAGCTTACAAGTAAAGTGAGGAAATTCTAATCTAATACGGATTCTCCTTTCCATCTGACAACCTTATTCTTTAAAAGACTAATACTAGACTAGGTAACTTTGCAAGGTCGTGGAAGGAAGTTGGCGGCGTGACGGTGGTGCCTTTGGGGCGCGCACGCAGCCACCAAGGGTGGTGGTGCCCCCCGAACGGGCCTCTTCCGACCCGTTCCTGCCATCAACGGTCACTGCCACCATTGATCGTTGAAATCAATTTTTTCCTGCTAGTAGAAATAGTTTTTTTTCCTTGTGTGCTTTTATGGCTTGATAACGTGGGTATAGGTGGTAGGATGTACTCCCCGTTTCTAAAGTACAAGATGTCATAGTTAAAACTATAAATCTAGAAATGTTGTAACGTCTTATAATTTAGGAAGGAGGAAGTATTTTATTAATAGGTATACAATCATAAACTTTAACGGCTGCTTTGAAATAGTATACATTTTTGTGGATGAAGTATTTTATTAATAGGTATAAAATGATAAACTTAAGCAACTGCTTTGGAATATTATGCATTTTTGTGGTAGCACCCATATATATAGCTACTCATAATTTGTTGACTTAGCTGTTGGTCAAAGGATAATCTGATAAAAATCAAAATACACCTTATAAGGAGATGAGCAAGAAGAGTAGCCATAGGGCTGGATAACAAGCTAGTTTGGCTCGGCTAATTTTGGCTCGTTAAGATAACGAGCTAGCTTGACTCGCTCGTTATCTTAACGAGCCGAAAGCCAGCTCGGCTCGGCTCGTTTAAAAGCTTAAGCTGACTTGTTAAGCTCGAGAGCCAGATATAAAAAGATACATAAAATATAATATTTGCATTTATCTAGAGTTTAAGAATAGTAATAATACAAAAAGTAATACATTAAATTATTTTAGTGCTAATATACATCCAGGTATAATAATATATTATAGTATTACACTATATTTCCATGGTCCATACTCTATAGTAAGCATAATATAGTCCATGAGTATTTGTAAATGGATTAAAAATAATATAATAAAATAATAAAATCATAATAATCCAAAGTTTATAGGGAATGGACCAATCATCGATCAATTATAAAGCGAAAGACATATAAAGTAATATAAAACTAATATAAATCTTGTCATTGTTTTTCTTGAAGCATAACTCATTTGGCTCGCGAACTGGCTAGAGTTGGCTCATCATAGCTAACGAGCTAAAATCTTGGCTCGACTCGGCCCGAGCCGAGCCAGCCACGAGCCGAATGAACTAACGAGCTTCGAGTTTTTTTCGTCCAACCCTGTAGCCAACAATATACTGCACCTATTTGTAGACATGGCATATTAGCAATAGCAGCCATAAATAAATACATTCTGAATTCCAATGTACTCTGTCAGGATTGGTCAGAATTGATTATTTCTCATGTTCTTTAATTTCCAGATAATTTTGCTTTTGGATCTAGCCTATTTAAGCAAGCACCCTCAAAACGAACGAACATCGAGAAACCAATTAGTCTCTAACTGTCTCTTAACCATCTAGACATATACCAAGAACACACCAACCAATCCTCATAGAGATGGGCACCAAGAAGACTCAGGTTCTCGCCGTTGTGCTGCTGCTGATGGCCCTCCTCGCCGCGGTCGCATCGGCAGGAAGGGGCAGCTACACGCTGCTGAGCATTCCCCCACTGCCGGATGCGAAAGTTTGGCAACCACTATGCTACTCAGTTGGAGCCTGTTCAGATAGGTTGTGCAAGAGGTCCTACCACTGCGGCGCAAAATCTAAAGGGTATTGCCAGATCTCTGGCCTCAACGTCCAGTGCTGCTGTACTCCACGACCACCGATCGCCGCCTCCGCCAATGACCGCTCGCTTGTTCATTGACCTGTTCCTTTTGCTTGATGCATGGTTGACCGATTGATTCTTCTATAAATAAATAAATAAATAAACAGATAAATAACCCGAGCAGTTGCGTGTGGTTAGACTTATGTGAGATGGCTTGATGTCTGACCTTCTTTTGTTGAGTTGAGGCATGCATTCCCAGATCTGTATAGACGCTTATGTATCGGAGATTTCAGTTTTTGTTTCTCTGAACCTGCTGACTTCTAACATAAGTAGCATAAGGTGCTTTTCTGCTCGACATGTCATCAGTTTGGTTTCAAAAACAGAGCAGTGCGTTTTCTTCATTTGCATAACATTTTTCCAGCACATGCTTCAGTGTAAAAACACGGCTTCCATTTGGGGTGGGGTGGGGTGGGGGGGGGGGGGCTTTTTTCTTGCTTGTTAGGTCATAAGTTACTACATTATTAAAGGAATGTTTGGATTGGCTTAGATCATAAAATTCATCTAAAGAAACCTGTAGGCGACCACTGATGGGCGTTTTGACTACTCCCTCCGTCCCAAAATATCTGTCACTTTCTGAGAAACAACTATCAGCAATTTTTATAAATAATAAATATCGTCATTTAGTATCTTAATTAGTATCATTGGAAAGATGTTTGAATCTAGTTTTTTTAATAAATTTATTTGGAGATATAAATATTATACGTATTTTCTATAAAACGGGTCCAATTTGTGGTACAAAAACTGAAAATGACACTTATTTTTGTACGGAGAGAGTAAGTGGGAGAAAAAGCACAACCTTCTCATCAACATCATCATAGTATTGAAGAATTTATTGAGGCGCATAAAAGAATCATGGACAATCAAACACATCATCAGCTACAAGAAGACCGTATTGAGCACCTATGGCAGCATCATCTGAATAGATATTAATTGTTTTCAATTACCAAATATTTGATTCATGTAAATATTGTTGGATCAATATATTTGTTTGGAACCTAAATAATCTCTGTACTTCTGCAACAGTCTATTAGTCCCACCAATCTGTTGTAACATATTGTTAGTAGCATTTTTGTTGTAGTTGAGAAGTTTTTTTATTTAAAACTATAGTCCCAAAATATTGGTTTAAGTTTACAGATTTTGATATTTAAAGTTTTCAAATAACCTTGATATTGACATAGTCTATCCAAAATTGTAGTTCTCAATACAATCTGTAACTTTGTGGTTGAAAAGGTTTTAAAGTTGTTTAGAGTCCCAAATATAAGTTTTAATTTCTAAACGACTTTGAATGTTCACGTGCGCATAGTTAGTACCAAAGTTGTATTGGCACACTTGATCCATATGCTTACGGTTGATAAGTTTTTAATTGGAAGTTTTTCAGTGTTTGAAATTTTTCTTTAATTTGACATATTTTGATATTCAAATTTTTTGAAAAATTCAAACAATCTCGGATGGTATCATGTCCTATACTGAAGTTGTAGTGCTTAACAAGATTTACAACTTTGTACTAGTTGATACTTTTGTTATTTGAGCGCATGTTGGGTTCCTTTAGTCATTGGTTTGAAGTTTAGTCACTCTTTAGTCCCATATTAGTCAGCCCGTTTGGTATTTTAGAAACTAGAAGGAACTAAAGTTTAGTCACCCCAAACCAAAAACAAGTTTGCCATTAATACAAGATTATAAAATATATACAAAAAAATTACAATCCTGTACATATATACTCACAAATGAGTGTGTGGTGTAGCAGTAAGGAGTTGTTATCGGTGTGGATTCGGCTATCCGACCGCCTCTGTAAATGGGTATCCATTAATCGATTCCAATCATCCCTATTATGGCAATTAGCAGTTAGAGGTTTATTAGTTGTCCGAAGACATCATTATTGTGGAGCCTACTGACTCACTATTATAAAAAATGCTATCCAACGGTCTCTAATTATTCATCATTTGCAACGGCAATTATAAATGTATGAGAAAGACGTCTTGTTGTTATGAATAAAATTTTTAAATAAAATGAATGGTCAAAACAGTGTCTTTGAAAAGTGAAAAACAACGCTGTCTAGGACAGGCGAAGGGAGGAGAGACTGAAAGTGTTAGAGCACGTACAGCGCGGGCGCTTGCACCGGCGCTTGCATGCGGTTCTGCCTCTTTTGTGCCACGGTGGAGGCTCACAGAGCGCTAAAGTTTGCGTCCGCGGCCAAGTTAGGCGGCCGGCGCCTCTGCTCGATTAAGTCTGAAAACCAACCGTTACAACGTTGATTAGCACCACTGTAGGTTGGGGCGCTTGTATAAAGGCGAATTAGCTTCTTTAAGGGGGTGTTTGGATTTCTGCGTCCCATCGAATCTAGTCACGCATATATGAAGTATTAAATGTAGTCTAAAAAAATAATTAATTATACAGATTGTGATAACTTTACGAGACGAATCTTTTAAGTCTAATTAGTCTATGATTTGATAATGTGGTGCTACAGTAAACATTGACTAATGATGTATTAATTATACTTAAAAGATTTGTCTAATCGTTTCTGACGAGTTCTGTAATTTGTTTTTTATTAGTATTTGAAACCTCCTTCCGACATCCCTCCGACATTCTGATGTGACACAGGCAAAACTTTTTCCACACCATCCAAACACCCCCTAAGTGCTCATTCAAGCATCTCTGCGCTGTACATGGCCTGTCAAGCACTTGCAAGACATGATTTATTTTTATAGAGCCTAGTGGTCTGCATCTGCTTTCGGCCTTGATCCAGCTGGGGAGGGTAATCCTCCGGCCCGGCTCAGGCATGCTCTTGGAGTCAACGGTTTGGATGGAAACCCAGTGAGACCCCTGCCAAGGTTTTTTTCTCCCTTCGGTAACCGGCCGGTTTGGCCGGTTACCGAAGCTATCCCGGGCGGCGATGCGGTACCGCCCGGTTTGTACCGGGTAAAATTTGAAATTTGAAATTTTTTAAAAAAAAAATTCTAAAAAATCCCTAAAAATAGCTCATGATTTATAGAACCTAATGGTGTCAAATTTTTTCAAATTTGAGTTTGTTTAGTATTTA
Organism: Chrysopogon serrulatus; assembly: GCA_015844335.1. Classification (NCBI taxonomy): domain Eukaryota; kingdom Viridiplantae; phylum Streptophyta; class Magnoliopsida; order Poales; family Poaceae; genus Chrysopogon; species Chrysopogon serrulatus. Next base: position 23,894 of record JADLZL010008115.1, read on the forward strand.
TTTGGACGTATGTAAGTTTGAAAAAAAAAAAAAAAGCCGCGGCCCATTTAGGCCCATGAGGCCCAAATGGCCCGAACGGCCGAGATAAGAGGTCCGGGGGGGTTGTCGTATCCCATCCCCGAATCCCCACCCGCCCCCAACCCGCTCCCCTTCCGCCGCCCGCCGAGGAAGAACCGCCGGCCGCGCCTTCAAACCGGTCTTAGGGTCGCGGTTTACCGGCAGTCGAAGCGGTATACCGGGCCGGCCCCAGATCCGGAAGCGACCGGCCGCGGCGAGCGGTATACCGCCCGGATTCGGCGGTTTACCGGCCGGTTTGTCACCGGCTGACCGACAGGTGAGTTTTTCTTTTTTTTTTGTTTTCTTTTGTATTTGGGTAGGATTTTGGTAGTTTTAGATAGGTTTAGGTAGGGATTTAGGTAGTTTTAGAAAGGTTGTAATGTGTATTTTATTTAGGGTTTACTTAGGCTTTAGGAAAAAAGAGTTTAGGATTTAGGTAGGATTTGATTTAGGATTTAAGATTAGATGTAGGATGTGTAGTTTATTTTGCTTTCCGATTTAAGATTAGAGGTAGGATGTGTACATACGTATTATTTTGTAAATGATTTATACACATTGTGTACCTACATTTTATTTCGGTGTGACATTGTGTACATCTTATCTTATATATGTGATTTTTTTTTTTTTTATTTTGCATTTTTCGTTCGTAGGTGCACAATGTCCGGAAGACGTAAAGACATTGTATGGGAACATGGCGTCAATCTTGCTCCCTGGATGGCGATGCAACTATTGTCTTACTCGAGAAATCAGGTGGTGGTTGCACGAGATTGAAACAACATTTGGCCGGGCGGGGACCGAGGTGGTGCATTGCGGGAAGGTGCCACCGTAAGTCCGGGAGTATTTTCGGCGGGATCTTGATAGGACTAAGAAGGCAACTTTTGACCGGGCTCGGCGAAGTTGGCACGAGAGGATCTTTGCGGCGGAGGGAAACACTCCCTCGATGATGATGAATATGCGAGATATGGTGCAGGAAGCACTCCGGCAGTCCAAACAAGAAGTGGAGTACCGACGGGGGTGGAGGCGAGAGGAGGGATTTCTGAGCGAGGAGGGGGGTAGTTCGCGGGGTGGTGGTTCGCGGGGGTGGTGGCTCGCGGGGGGGCGGAATCCTTTCGGGAGGTTCTTTGGTAGATCGGGTTCAAGGAGGGAGAATCCTGTGGTGGTGGAGGACTATAATTTGGCAGCCGGTGGGAGGAGAGGAATGGTGCAACCAAGGATTGATACGGGCAAATGGACACAGAGGGGTAGGCAAGCGAAGGAAGCTATTGGTACAGGTTGGGCAAAGTGGTTCCATTTTGCAGGAATCCCTGGACGACAGGCTGATAGTCCGTACTTTGTGAGTGCGATCAGAGAGACACAGAAGTGGGGTAAGTAGCTATACTTGGAGAACTTGTTGCATTACGATTGTTTGTTGAATTTAATGATTTCAGTAAATTTTGCGGTGAAGGGATCACGCCCCCCCCTTTGGAAGGGAAATTGATGGGAAGTACCTTGATAAGAACGAGGCGGACTTGAAGACAAGGTTCGCAAAGTTCGAAGGATTGGCCCACTTTTGGTGTTACGTTGATGTGTGATTCTTGGACTGGGCCGACTAGAATGAGTGTCATCAATTTTTTCGATATATTGCAATGGGGTGACGTGGTTTCACAAGTCTATTGATGTATTTGGAAAGAGTCAATCGGCCACATACCTCTACTCGGTAATTTAGTTGCACATGCGTCTATGCATTTTTGGGAATTACACATTCTTGCCACGTTAGTAATAAATGTGCCTAATATTTTTAGGAGATTTCGAAGGTGGTGAAGGAGATTGGATCGGAGCATGTCGTTCATGTGGTAACCGACAACGGTGCAAACTACAAGAAAGGATGCAAACATGTTTCGGAGGAGTATCCGCACATTGCTTGGACACCTTGTCTTGCACACACCATCAACTTGATGTTGAAGGACATTGGTGAGAGGTTGGACCATTCGGTATGATAACTGGTTGCAAGCGTATTTCAACTTGGTTGCACAACCATGGTTCGTTGAATGACATGATGAGGAAAGCTATTGGTGGTGAGTTGGTCAAGTGGAATGCCACTAGATTTGGGACCAACTACATGTTTCTTGAGAGCTTTTACCTAGGAAACATGAGCAATTCATGCAAAGTGGATGGGATCTCCCCGAAGTTTTTACAGAGCAAGTGGGCACGGACACGAGAAGGTAGTTATGCTCATGCAAGGCTGTCAAGTATGCAGTGGTGGGGAGGTTTGAAATACATCATCGACACGGTTCAGCCAGTGTACAAGTTCCTTCGCTTTGCTGATCAAGATAAGCGGCCGACCTTATGTGAGGTGGTGTATCGCTTCCGGATATGCAAACAGGAGATGCGGCAGTTCTTCGGAGCTAATGTGGACACATGGAGGGAGTACAAACAGATTGTAGAGACTCGGATTACAGATGTGTACGTAGGCACCTATGTTGCTGCAGGTATGATCATCATGCCTTATGATTATACGAACCCTGTTTTTATTCAATATTTAACGTATGTTGTTGTTGTCCAAATACTGCCATTTCTTTGTTCTTAATCCGAAGTCTGTCATACAACCTAGATCCCACTCGAAATGTTCCTAGGATTGAAGGATGCATTCGCTCGCATGGTCGACGTTGAAGTAGCAGCCTTGAGGCATTGCGGGGAGGCCGAGGTATTTCGACGAAGCTTGGTGAGTTTAGCGTGAACCGGGCGCGCGCGCGAATGGCGGAAGACCCAAAGACATCCCTATGTGAGAATTTCTCCGTGCTTATGTTTTTCCCCTTTTCTTTCTACGTGCACCAAACATCAAATTTGAATTCACTTGCAGCGGCTTTGGTGGATCTTTGTTTGGTAGAACCACGCCCCGGCGTTGCGGCGTCTTGCTTTGCGGCTTGTTGCACGTGTGTTTCCTCTAGTGGATGCGAGCGGAGGCTGGAGCACCTTTGCCTTGCTCCATACGAAGGTTCGCAATCGGTTGTCGCACAAGAAACTAAACAAGCTTGTGTATGTCAACTACAATCTTCGGCCACGGCTTGCGGAGGTCGACGGCCCGCCAACGCGTGATGAAGTTGATTTTATTGACCAGTTTGCGCACATTTCTTTCTATGATCGGGACAATCCGGTTCGGGAATGGATGGAGTTTGGGAGATCGAACGCGGATCCAGTCTTGGATGAGGATGATGATGATGATGATGATGTCCCGTTGCCTTCCCATATTGTCAGGTAATTTTTTGTTCTTGTATCAATTAGTCACTTATGTACCACAATTTATTCATGCCAATTTTTTTTTTCGGTTCGCAGAGACCAAATAGACCGCAGATCTACACAGGGGCTACGGGTGATGATTCCATCGGTGATTGGGCCCGTAGACATGTGGGTGACACGCATCTAGGAAAGAGGAAGTTCAGTTGGACCAAAGCAAACTAACCCCAAGAAAGGAAAAAAAAAGGAAAACAAGTACAACAAGTAGTGAGCAAATGACGCCAGAGACGGACGAGGAGGGTGGCGTAGTCCACCGTATCGGGAGTCTCAAGATAGCGAGCTCTGCTGACGATGATGATGACGGTGATAGTGATGGTGACGGTGGCGGTCGCGGTGGTGGGAATGGTGGTGGTGGTGCTGCTGGTGGTGGTGGGTATAGTAGTGGTGGAGGAGGTGCTAGCGGTCTTTGGTGGTGGTGGTCTTCACTTCACGGTATCAATTGCACCTACTTACGTATATTTGTTTCTTTTATGTGAGTCCTAATTATGGTTCATTGTAGGCGAGGCGTATTTCACACATGCTACTCGGGATGAAGACCATGGACGGCCGACTTCACAGAGGACGGCCCTATGCACCGACGGACTACGATACTCCACAAGTACTCTTCTTCCTCCTACGGCGATACCTCACGGGCTCCTTACAACTACCCTATTTCGACATGACCATGCGGCGGCCCGACTAAATGGGTCTATGAATGGGAGGACCCTCATTTTACGCTTTGTTAGTTCAAGAATGGGGAGACAACGGCGGCATGGACGGGCCAATCTTGGCAAGAATTCAAGGCCGACCTCCTTCGATTGCGCGAGGTATCAATCTTATGTCCACCGTCGAGTATGAGCAAGGGTGCGCAATGGGGGTCTTTCCATTCCTATCACAAGCGTTGATATGTGCATGAGACCATGTATTTGTATCGGACTATTTGTTGTTTCGTTGGTGTGACTTTGTTTGCCACCGGTGGGTACGGACTTTTATTTATGCCTTGTGTATTTGTGTGACAATATTTATTATGACTTTGTGTGCTCTTCGACATTATTTTTACGTAAAAGGTCATGCCGAAAATTTTAATTTTTTGTAAAAAAAAAAAAAGAAAGTCGGCCGGTTTGCACCGGTTACCGTTCAAACCGGTCGGTAATCGGTGCAAACCGACCGAACCGGTCGGTACCGATTGACCTGCGGGTATTTGAATTTTGAAATTCAAATTTCAAACCGGCCGGTATTTGGCGGTTTTTTTCGGTAACCGCCCGGTTTACCGAAACCGGCCGGCTCCTGTTCGGTTTGCTCAAACGGTAATGAAAACCCTGGACCCTGCGGCTTCATCCAGCTGGGGGAGGGAGGGGAAGGAAGATAATCCATCCGATCCGGCTCACTTGTTCAGGCATGCTTAATCTGAGAAGGTTAGTACTAATACATCTTCTCGACGAACCGTCTTGATGGGCGGCGGCACGGCCAATGCCGCCACCAACCCTCTCGCTCCTCGTCTCCCTCCCCTCGCCACCGTCCGAGCTCACCCGGCCGGCGGCAATAAAGGCGGCGGCGGGGCCTCTTTCCCATGGGCTCTCTCCCCCCGCACCCTCGCGCTCAGGCTTGTCGTCGGCTTGGGCATTGGGCGGACGTCGCCGTGCTCCATGGACATTGGGCGGCGGCGTGACGGCTTTTGCGGCGACTTGCGAGAGGATCCGCGCAAGAGTTCAGGCCGTGCCTCTCGCTGCCGGTGACGGGAGCGCACAGCAGGCTGGATCCACGCCGGGGGACGGCGGATCTGGATTCTGGAGTCTCTAGCAACCGGATCTGCCCAGAGATGTGCTTCCGTGGCGCTGGAGGCGCTTGTGGCTGGGCTCCGGTGTGGTGATGGCGGCACGGAGCGCGGTGGGAGGCCGCTCTTGCATAGCGGCGACCGGAAGGTTGCGCGGGCACAGCGCCAGCGCAGAGGCCAGGGGTGTGCAGCGGTCGCACGCCAACGGTGTCAATGCCGCGCATGAGCGGTGGTGGCGTGGTGGCCGCGCATGGTTGTTGTGGAGCCCCTTGACTGGTGATGGCAACTATTTGCAGCCTAGCCTATGGGAAGTCGGAGCTACTGTGCCGAGGTTAACGTTAACGAGCTTGGCATCGATGACTTGCCGCTATGTTTGGTTAGTGTGGCAGTGGATGGCAAGGAGAAACTTGTAGACCTTTGGACTTGGTGGCATCTTGGTGCTTGAGGAGCTCCGTCGCTTGTCATAGTTGTATACATGGTGTTGTCGTAGTAGTGGTCGTATGTTGTATGGTTTTCAGGCCTGGTTTTCCTTATAAACTGGGTCAATTCTCTTCTTATTAATACATACCGGAACAATATGTTCTCAGATCTTAGAGTTTGTAGCCTTTTCCTGTATCAGAAACCTTGGCTTGCACCGTGGTGCTTGTTTGGACTACTTAATTCTGCTAACAGTTAAGACTTCTTTTTTACATTGGTTTATATATCAGGTATAAAGCACAAAAAGAGATCCTCTCATCTATTGCCGAGACTGTCCAGTAGTCTCTCGTGTTCTTGTGGTTGCTTGCTGGGATCTGCCTTGGCTCAGAACGAGCCTGAGCCAAATGATATGATTCTTCACTTCTCCTTCTGGCTCGAAGTTTTAGGTCAGTATTGGGTACAGTGATTCAATTTAGCAGGTCCAATTTATCATATGACAGAGCTTTAATTTGGACTAGATTTAGATCCAATTGAGTAATAATACCTCCTTTTTATACATTCATTTACTGTGTGTGTAGCTTGTTCTACTCATCGGCACCATAGAGCATAGAGTAGTGATGCTTTGCCTGTTTTTGCACCTGCAGATTCTTTGTAATGGGAAATAAAACTGGTAAGCTTGTCTTCAGTGAGCTAAAATCCACAGAGTTTAGTTTATTGGAGCACACTCTAGTACAGGATCATTGTGCAATCCCGACTTGTGTACCATTGGATTTTCTGAAGGCCATCACGAATGATTTCTCCAAGGAGCAAGAGCTAGGAAGAGGTGGGTTCGGAGTTGTTTATAAGGTATATATCTATTATACCTCTCTGTATTGGTGTATCTTCCTTTCTTCTTCACTTGTATGACTAAATTCTCTAATATATGTGGATGGTACAGGGCCTCCTTAAAAATGGGAAGGCGATAGCTGTGAAGAAGCTTTCTGATATGAACCTAGAGGACGATCAGTTCCATAATGAAGTTACTTATCTTTTCGGGTTGAAGCACAAAAATATTGTCCAGCTAAAAGGTTATTGTGCTGAATCACGGTGGGAAGCGATCAAATTACACAGGAAATATGTCATGGCTGAGTCTCGGAAAAGGCTGCTGTGCTTTGAGTGTATAAATAATAAGAGCCTTGATAAGCACCTTTCTGGTATGATAATATAAAAACATTTATAAGTTTACGAATGCAATTATATTACTTGTATTCTTTTTTGAGAACTGGTTGAATTTCTTCTGATGGAAACTCCGCATAGTTCCAGTCTTTGACTTATCATAGGTATAGGTGTATTTCCCCCAATTTATTCTAGGAAGGAAGGACTGATATATCATATATACGTAGCTGGGGTTTCTTTATAGTGGTCAAAGTATGTGCCCACCGCCCAAGCTATCTAATACTAGATCTACAGATTTGTTTAGAGATGTGCTAGGAGGCTGGTGCGTGGGTGTGTATGGGCATGAGTATGGTGCATCCATGAACTGTTTAATTGTGTCCAACAACATTTTGTCTAAAACAGTTATTTTGTTAACTTTTCTCTTTAGATATCGCTGCAGCAGTGCCAGAACTACAAGTGGGTGATCTCATGAATTTGTTCATTTGAATGTTCCTATACAGCTGAATCTCATGGGGTTGAGTGGCATATGAGATATGAGATTATTAAAGGAGTTTGCCATGGTTTGCATTATCTTCACACAGAATGCCAAATTGTTCATTTGGACCTTAAGCCTGAGAATATATTGCTGGATGACAATATGGAGCCAAAAATTTCAGATTTTGGTATGTCCAGGCTGTTTGGCCTACAACAATCCAAAATTATCACCAAAACTTGTGGAGGAACACTGTAAGTTAAATAGTTTCATTTTCAGAGTGGCATATATATGAAACTTCTTGTGTATGATTTTCTCCTATTTGAGTACAATCTTTTTTTTTTACTTTTGTTAGCAAAAAACTTCTCAACACTGTAAGACTTGACTGTGTGGTTGCAAAGGCCTGAGTTTTTTCCACTTTCGAAGAAAATATGAACCTTCTTTTGTAGTCACCTGACCATGTATTCTCTTGTTGCAATGCAGTGGATACATGGCACCTGAATACTTACTAAAAGGGCTGATTTCAGTTAAGGCAGACATATTCAGTTTGGGCGTTATAATTATAGAACTGATGACTGGAGGCAGGGATTATCCCACTTGTGAGAAATCTTGCGAGCAATTTACTGTCAATGTAAAGAGTCCTTTCCATATTTCTCACACCAAAGAAAGATATATCATTGCATCTTCAAATATATGTTGACACATGATTACTATATATACTGCCAACAGGTGGTTGGACGCTGGAAGAAGAGGTTGGAGGAGGCAGGAAGGTATATACCCTTGGAAAAATACGTTGACCAAGTAGAGGTGTGCATCTTGATAGGACTGTCGTGTGTCGATGCTGACCCAAATAAAAGGCCCACGACACTGGATATCATTGAAAAGCTTACCAAAGTTGATATTACCAACACTGACAGAGGGACACCTGAAAGTACAGAGGCAAGAGTGTTTACAGGTCACCCCCTCCCAGCAACTAGATCATTTCTTGAAAGGTTCCGCCGGACCGTCATGATAGGGATGCTGAAGCAGGCCCTGAGAATCCAGGACGTATCGGAGTTGGAGCAGCTCCTGACCCAGGAGGTGCTGCGGGAGCTCCATAAAATCGGCACGAATGCTGCCGGAAATAGATCGCTCTTGGAGAGGCTCCACGCGAACATCACCATGGCCACACTGGTGCAGGCGCTGCGTTCCTTGAACTTGGATCCATCGGTGTCGCTGCGTATGGAGGTGCTGTTCTTGGCTCTCGAGAATATGCGTGGGAAAAACAACGCAAGGCAAAGGCGAAGTGAGGACCTACCGCTGAAGGAGCGGCCAGAGCAGACCCGGCCGATGCTCGAGGATGGCGCCAGGGTCGGTGATGAGGACCACATGCCTTCGGTGTCGGTGCAGCCTGAAGACTGGGAGGCCTTGCAACGACCGGGCGAGGTCCAGGTTCTGTCGTCTATGCAGTCTGAGGTCAGTGACAGATCGAGGATTTCAGAGCTGCGCAGTATAACGTCTAAACCGAAGTTGTCTAAGGTACGCGCCAGCTCACCGGTGTGTGTGTCAGCAGTATGGTTGGCGGCTGGCATAGGATTCCTGTGTGGATTTACCTTAGAGAAATGAGGGGATTAAGGCGGGCGAGGGTGATGAACGCACGTGGTGTTAATGTGCCCACATCACATGGAATGGCAATGGCAAGAAAATGTCACTGTGGTGAACCGAGGCATGCCTAGTCATGCGTACTCTATACTTACACATTCTGCATTAGAAAAAAGTGAGTTGTGTATCGTGGGCTGAGGAAGGAAGCTGAGGGGATTGATTTTTAAGAGTGTTTCTGTTTTCCTATATATCAGTACGTGCAGTTTGAAATTGGGATGTTGTTGGGCGTAGAAAGAAACCAAGGTAGAGTACTAGGACTGTTGTATGGCTGAGCAGACTAGCAATTGTATTTGACAATGTATTGCAATGTAGTAAAGGGTATATATACTTGGTATTTTTCCAGAAATTTGGGGGGTACAGTTGTAGCCCATGCACCTATTGTGGATCTGCCCCTTGATGCCATGACTTTTATTCATCTTAAAAGAAACTTTTGTACGTTTGAAATGTACTGATATTTAGAGGCCGTGAAAAATTAGTACTTTGGTTCATGACTATAAGTTTCCACGACAATGAAACATGTGTGTGGTTCGTGCCGTAACTATGATGTGCCAAATTTTGGTTGGGGTGTAAACGGATCTGATATGGTTGGATACCTGCGGACGTGAATACGGGTAGGTACATTTAAGTTTTGAGATATGGATACTGTACAGGTTTCAATACAACGAATTTCATACGGGTACTCTTCGGTTGGTTAGAAAATATATGTACCGTTTACACCCTGTTCGCAGCCATATATGCACCATATATCGAAGTTCTATTTGGTGCCAAACTCTAATCTTAGTTATGGCAAAGCTAGTTAATTTTTTTGAAAGGATCAGAGGAGGTTTTTTTTTTTTTTTTTTTTTTTTTTTTTGCGGACTTATCAGAGGAGGGGTTTTAGCCCCTCATTATCAACAAACCGGCCTTTGTTAAGGATCTGACAATAGAAGTTTTCTTTCACTGCTTGGCCATCACAGTAGTGACAAGCCACTGCCTCCGTTGTCCCTTGCATGTGGGGTCGCAGTGTAAGAGACACAAACCACCACTGGAGGAGGAGGACCCACATCCACATTTGACAATGTGAGCTCTCCCCTTCCTCCCAACTTCCATGGCCGCCGGGCGCCGGCCCGCCGCCGCTCTCCGCGGCTCCGCCTCTTCTGTTCGCTCTGTTCTGCATTGCCTCCGTTCTCTCCGACCCTGGGTTCTTCTGGATGAGTGGATCCAAAACCACCTCCGGCCGATTCAGCCCCATTCCCATCCTAAACCCGCCGCATGGTATGGTATCTCCTGCCCCCGCAGGCCGCCGCCGCCGGCTCCCACCACCACCGGACACCGGTCCCGCAGCCAAGGCTGGTTCTTCAGTTGACCAATGCAGCACCAGCACATGGGTGCGAATGCCTCCTGCCGCGCTCGAGCTGCCGCTCCGCGGGCCCTCCGACGAGCAGGTGGGCCCCGCACGGACGGAACTCCTGCAGTTCCAGCTCTGAAGTCGAAAGATCTCTTTCTCATGATTGTTTGATGCGCAGGTGATTATTATTATGTCAAGGCCAGTACGGTGGAGTTCGAGCGCGGAGGAGACGGTCGCCGAGACGCCGACGTTCAGGGCTGCTACTTGCTGAATTTTCAGCATCTTGTTCAGGGGTCTCATTCCTTTTGTCTTACAGCTTACTGCTGTTCTCGGGTGTGGTGTGCTTCTCCTGAAAAAGAAGAAATAAGAAAGATCGACTGTACTTATTTGGACAGATCGGCTGGACTTTACTTATTTGGCAGCTGCAGCTGCTGTGGCTGCATATATGTGCACTAATTTACAGGATCTCTTAGTTTGAATTCTCTGACTGAAGGCTTATGCTAGCTGCTATTCCCAGAGTTTACAAGGTATGGTTTTCTGCAGCTTCATGGGGGGCTTCGGTGGCTGCGACAGTCTATCACTCCTAATCGACTCATTGGTCGTTTTAATCTCCATACGTCGCTACTGCCTTTGTTGGTCTGCTTTGGTGGTGCAGTTTTCTGGTTACTGAACATGTGTTGAGCCAGCAATCGTGGACACACATGGGCATGCATCCAGCAGGGAATTCTTCATGGTTACACATTACAGAATGGGGTGTCAATACACATTTGGGCCTGATGTTGATCGATTTAAACGTTTGGTTCCATCCTTGGATAAGTCCATTGTTGTTACATAGCTGCTGTACAAATACTGCATTTATTTGATGTTTCTACATATAACTTGGTTGTGATGGGCTTTTGCTCATACCAAAGCTAGTTCCTATCTGCGGAAGATGACAGCTGTGTTTGCTTTTTGGGCTCTCAAAAGCAAGCGCGCCTGCAAACAGCGACCATCGGCATTGTTGGAGCGAGCTAAGTCTTGGGAGCTGTTAATTCAGGATTGAACATTGGATAAGGAGAGGTGGCAGAGGAACTGAATCTGTGTCCCATCTCTCTGATCTTAATTGGTGTTCTTAACCGTATCTCTAATTGCAAACCGTCTGATCATGTTCAAGGGAAGGATTGCACACCTGGCCAGAGGCACCTGCTGAGATAGAGCCTGCCTGGGGCGCACCGCCAATAAGCTGCAGTGATACCTCGAGCTTGCCTCCGGCAAGTGCTGCCACCTCGTCAAGGAGACCCGTGGCTGGATAATTAGTCCACGCAGAGATTGATCAAGAAGCAGAGAGAAATGGGCATAACCATATCCATTGGGCATACCCATGGGGATTAGTAAAATTAGTGACTGGATATGCGTAAATTCTGGATTTGATTAAAGTTATCCATGGTTTTGTCTGCCCCTAGTACTACATCTGTGTGGACAAACAGTCTGATCAACCATAACAGTTGACAAGTCAGAATGAGCTACCAATGAGCACCAACTCCAACAATTAGCTAGCCAAAAATCATTGACAAATCTTCCATTGGAAAAGGAATAATCTCATTAGCCTATGCAAGAGATGTAAGGCGAAAGGATACAAGACCAGACACTAATAAAATAAAGGTTTATTCTGGTCACTTGGTCAATCGTACTGCTAAATAAATCTTGCCATTGCTTTCTGCTTGGTCTCACTCTTTTCACTGCTGTTGGTAGCGTGGTTGCCCAGACATAGTCATTGAAAAGGTCAAGATGGTCATATTAATTGTAATAGCATCGGTTCCAGGCCCACATTGTGAAGACATTATTTTTGTTGGTCTTCGTTCCACGAAACTGCAATAAAACACATCTATTGTTGGTTGTTGTTCTAAGGCCTTGCACCATCTTTGCTCCAGCAGAAGCAACTCCTCCACTCTGCCTTGAGGTTTGACAGTGGCTCCAGCAGGGGCTTGATCTGCAGCACATGCTTGTTTAGCTTCACCATATTCAGGTACCATATTTGGTTAGTTCACAGTTTGTTCAATGTTGTTTCCAAAGTTCAGACTGTTTGATCAGAATGCAATCTCTGAAAATTGAATTGGTTCTGTGAGATTTAGGTCTGGTGGTCACGAGCTTAAACTTGTGACTCTATATATAAGCAAGTCAAGCAAACACACACAACTACCATGGCAGAGGCTGTTGTTGGAGTGCTGATTGGCAAGCTAGGTACAACCTTGGCAAAAAAGAAACAGCACCCTACTGTGCATCCTTGCTTTGTAGGGAAGCTTCTGGCCTCAAGGGTCTGTTTAGGGAGATCCACAAAGCTGAGAGGGAGTTAGAGAGCATGAAGGCATACTTGCGAGAGTCAGAGAACTTCAAGGATATTGATGAGACAAGGGGCATCTTCATCAAGAATATCCACGAACTCTCTTTCCGTATCGAGGATGTCATTGACGAGTTTATATACAAGCTTGAGGATGAGAAGCATGGAGGATTTGCAGCCAAGATGAAGAGGATCAAGCATGTCAAGGTTTGTTCCGTCTAGCTCACAACCTCCATGATATCAATATCGAGCTTGAGGCTGCTAAAAACAGAAGGGACTATTATGTCACACCAGCAGGAATGGGAAGACACGTTAGAAGCAGCGACCATTATGCTAGATCTACTGGTCAAACTATGTGTTTTGCAAGGGATGAGGATCTGGTGGGTATTGAGGATAATGCAGAAAAGCTAAAGCTGTGCCTACTAGGTGATTTGGAAGAAAATAACAAAAAAATTGTTACAGTATGGGGTATGGGTGGAGTCGGTAAAACTACCTTGGTTAATCATGTCTATAAGATTGTGAAATTGGATTTTGATGCTTCTGCATGGGTAACTGTGTCGATGAATTACCAAATTGATGACTTACTGAAGAAGATTGCCAGAGAATTTGGTATCCCATTTGATGCTAGCAGCGTGGAAATGACAAATCTAGTCTTGGCCATCCGTGGTTATCTTGATGGTAAAAGGTACATCTTAGTTTTGGATGATGTATGGGAAAATGATGTGTGGATTAGTATCATGGATGTCTTCCCTAGTAATTGTATCAGTAGGTTTATTTTCACAACAAGGAAATATGAAGTCGCATCGTTTGCAACTGAGAAATGTGTGATTAAGGTGGAGCCACTTGGAGAAAATAACTCTTGGAAGTTGTTTTGCAAGCTAGCTTTTAGGAACAATGGTAACAACATGTGCCCACTAGAGTTAAAGGATCTGACCATAAAGTTCATACAAAAGTGTGAAGGTTTGCCTATCGCTATTACATGGATAGCTCGCCTACTTTCTTACAAACAGCCAACTACCTCTGTCTGGAAAAAATGTGCATGATGAGTTAGTGTTGCAGTCAACTAAAAATGTGATCCCTGGTATTGATGTTATTTTAAAAGTAAGCCTGGAGGACCTTACATATGAGTTAAAGAACTGCTTCTTACATTGTACTATATTCCCTGAGGATTATTTATTGAAGAGGAAGAGGTTAATAAGGCACTGGATCACTGCTGGATTCATCAGGGAAGTAGAGAACAAAACATTGCAAGAAGTCGCTGAGGGCTACCTGAATGAGCTTGTAAACCGAAGTTTACTAGAAGTTGTGAAGAAGAATGAGTTTGGACGAGTGAAACATTGTCGAATGCATGATATGGTCTACCTTGTTGCCCTTGACAAGGCAAAGGAGGAATGCTTTGGTAAAGTTTACAAGGGCCAAGAGACATTTTCATTGGATAGCACACGTCGATTGTCTATACAGAGCACTGGTATTAAAACATCACATGAGTCCTATTCAAATTCAATGAAAAAATATTGATCTAGTGCAACACATCTACGTGCAATCTATGCTTTCACGAGTCATGTCGATATTGATATGCTGAGGTCTGTCATTGCATCTTCACACTTGCTGTCAACATTGGATCTGGAAGGTTGTCAAATCAAAAAGTTACCTAATGAAGTTTTCAACTTGTTTAACCTGCGGTTTTTGGGTCTTAGATATACTGGTATTGAAATTTTACCTGAGGCAATAGAAAGATTACAAAACTTAGAAGTACTTGATGCATTGTTTACTCCTCTCTCCTCTTTCCCCAATGGTGTAGGAAAACTAAAGAGGCTTTGGTTCCTGTACGCATGTACACTGCATAAGGGACCTAATCTTCTATGGTATGGTGGAATTAAAGTGCCTAGGACCATAACGAACTTAACTGGGCTTCATAATCTGGAAACAATTGAAGCAAGCTTAGAGACTCTATCCGATGTTGCATCTTTGACAGAGCTAAGAGCATTTTCTGTTTGCAATGTGAAAAGGGAGCACGCTTCAAACCTGTGCAAGGCTGTAAAGAACATGATCCATCTGGTCCATTTGACAATTGCAACATCAGACAATGAAAATCAAGTATTACCACTGGAAGCACTTGATTTGCCAGGATCTCTTTCAAAACTTGTGCTGCAAGGTTGTCTCCAAAAGGAACGGATGCCTCAGATTATCTCATCCTGGTTGCAGCTCAAAAGTCTCACTAAATTGTCTCTGATATCCTCCAAACTTGATGAAGTCTCATTTTCTAGTCTCATGGAGTTACGTGATTTACGCTATCTTGAACTGGTTCAGGCTTATGTTGGAAAGAAACTGTACTTCTCTGAATCGTCGTTTCCTAGACTCCAACGGCTAGCAATATTCAGTGCTACACAGCTTAACCAAGTGCAAATAGAAGAAAGTGCACTGGAAAACCTTGAAGAGCTAAGGTTCAACAACTGCCCAAATTTGGAATGCATACCTCAAGGTATTGAGTACCTCACAGCACTTGAAGAATTATATTTGGAAAATATCGCGGAGGAGCTTGTAGAGAAGCTTATTAAGCAAGACAGTGGAGTAGAAGATTTCAACAAAGAACTTGCAAAGATTAGCCACATTAAATTGATTTTTGTTATGTCAACTGAGAAAAAGTATCGGAAAAGAATTGTTCCATTATGAGTTTAAGAACTCGCAGGATAAAGGGTTGGATGCTATTTCCATATGATGTACAAGGTATGCATTTTGTGCGGTTTCTTATTTACTGGGTAAGCAGTAACATGTGGTAATCCTGAGTGTTTGGTCCGTCCTTTTTTTCCCTTCAGGTTGCTGCGGCGTCAGGTAATTCGCTTAAGTGAACATTCCATGCGTCAATGCCAAGGGTTGTAATTGATTATATGGTCCGGTTTCCATTTAATATGTTTCAAAAAACTTTTAGTTGTTGATGAGAACCTCCGTGGTTGAAACTTGTAATAAACCTGGGCAGTTAGGGATTTTTATTGCTTTGCATTGGATTCATGTACTTCACGTTTAATTTTGATTGGTTTCGGTTCAAGCACTGTTGTATACTTAATGGTTATTGCAGAGGACAAAATGATTTCCTTTTGCTAAAAGGAAAATACTTCAGGTTGAGGCACCTGGCAAGGTTTTTTTTTTTTTTTTTTCTTTTTTGGGAGGTATCTGGCAAAGTTATTGTGTGGTGAATTTCCATATCTGAACTGATTTTTGAGATGCAGGAAAGAGCTTTTGATAAGTGATCGGATATTGATAAATCTAATCCAACCACCGATGCATGATAGGACATGGATTTTTAAAATAAAGGATACGGGTTATCTGATATATTAGTGTAGATTATCTGAAATCCAAAAAGGATTATCCAATAACTTTCTTGGCCAAAAACATAATTTAACAACTTTTCATGGCCAAACATAACACAAACACAGCCAAATAGTTTATAGAGTTATGCCTAAATAATCCGTGTAGACCTTTGAAAAATAGACAATATTTATATCTCTAAATAATTTTGTTAAAAAAAGATCCAAAGATCTTTCAATGGTACTAATTATGATACTAATCAATAATATTTATTATTTTTAAAAGTGTCTGGGGCTAAACGACTGCACGGGGGACGGAGGGAGTATGCCCGACCTTCCAAAAAAATAGATGCCAAAATCTCCATCCATTCAATTTTTTTAAGTGTCTCGGCTCCCCCCGCCCATGCCCAGTACCCAACCCATGCAGGCGACACGCACATGGTGGTGGCTGGGAGCATCGGCGGCGGCGGGTGTGCGGTGTGCCATGTCGAGCTTCCCCGCCCGGCTCATCGAGGATCCATTCCATGCGCATTTAGATGAACGAAGAGAGGACGATGAGCGGCGGCGGCGGCAGTCCAGCATTGAATTATAAATGAAAGAATCCTTCGGCATTCAGCGGGTGTGATAAAATTAAACTCATTTCGTTTCTGATGCGGGTCGTGTGAGCGACGCGAAGACGCCGGAGATGAAGCCGCCACAAATCAAAGACAACGAGTACTCAGTGGCAGCTTGTGATGAATTTGCGGCCAGGGGAGGACAATCAGAATGGCAGCACGTGGTGGACTCATCTGCCAATGAATATACACCTGCAGACCACGGACAAATCCAAACATCATCTGCACATGAGCCGGGGTCCCTTAGGGCTAGGGCAGGGCCATAATGCCCATTTTAAAACCCAAGATGAAATTAATTAAAATAAATCCCACGGCTGCTTTGAGATTCGTGTACAATCTTTTGGAAGAACCACCGGAGCAATTCTCTAGTTTACATATACCCAGGCAGGTGTTAGCCATCATCAAGAGCTTTCACAGCGTGCAACCAATCAATACTGAGTGTCCACAAGATGTACCTCTTCTTCTAGCGATTTGCTTCAATTTATTGGTTTGCTTTTCTAGAATACTCAAATCAGTTAGGGCCTGCTTGTTTCAAGTTTAGTCTGTTTTAGTCCCTAAACTTCCAAAGACCCTTGCTTTTTTGGAGGTGCTTAAATTTTAGTAGCTTTAGTGGAGGAGCTAAAAGGGACTAAAAGGACCAAGTTGTGAGAGCACATGCACCTCTTTAATGTGCTTTTAGTCCCTTTTAGTCTCTAAAACCAAACACACTAGGACTAAACTTTAAAGACTAAACTTTAGTGACTAAAGGAAACAAACAGGCCCTTAGTCACCATCATTTTCAAAGATAGGTGTTTTAAATTTTTAGAAAGCCATTCACCTCTAACAAATGGTCTATGTCAATGATTATTTACAGAGACGGTCCGGTCGGCATGCTCGTCGATGTAAATTGAGTAATACAGATGGACATGTAAAGATACTACTATCTATTAATGGTTCAGAAAATAAAAACAAAAAAATAGGTGCTTATATATATTGGCTCTACATTATTGATTGGTTCAGAAAAAAATAGGTCAGTCATTACAATTTTTGTATTAACCACTTGAACATTGAAGGTGGTGTCGAAATTTTAATTTTGAAATTCAAAATCTAAGAACTTAATACATATTCGGGACTCTAAATAACTTTAAACCAAAAACTTTTCAACTACAATTTCTGTATTGAGAACTACAAGGTTTTTTGAAAATTTTGAATTTCAAAATTAAAAAAATTAAAATGGAGAATTTTGCCACAGGACAATATAAGTGACCATTCTTTGATCTTTGGACAAAAAAAAAAATTAAGAATTGCTGAAAGACACTTTAGTTATTGACAAATTGGTTGGTGGACACCGTGTCTAAAATAATGTTTTTATAAAATAGATATAAAATTATATAAGTGCCCTAAAATTATATCATAAATCCGTTTAGACTCTACATGATGAGAACTATCTGATAAAATACTATTTTGCACGAAAATGACTATTTTGCCTCTCTTCATAAATAGACAAATTTGAGCATAGTTAACTTTGTGTATTTATGAAGAGAGGCAACATAGTTATTTTGAATGTAAAATAATATTTTACTGTGCAGTTTTCATCACGTAGAGTTGTCGGCGTCAAGAATGAACACCAACGAGTAATCGAAATGAGAGCACACTTATTCTCTGGATGGTTTCCCAAGTGGACACGGCGATGTGTACTGGTTCGGGCAAATCACCCTACGTCCAGTGTGAGCGGGGTCGTGTTACTCGAGAACGAGCTTGTATGGGGTAGTACAAGAGGGGTCGAGAGAGGGAGAGTCTCCCAAGTCTCAGGATGAATCTAGGTTCGAAGTGAGTTTGTATCGTATGTGGAGTGTGAACGGAGCGATAGTCGGACACGTGCTCCGTTGACCAAGTCCTCCCTTTTATAGTTCGAAGGGAGGCTCACAGGGAAGGGCAAGCCCGTGTGGAAATCGAGGAAGCGTGGTGAATAAGGACTTGATAGTTCGGACAGGTATCGATGGCACTGTAGTCGACGTCACCTTTTCCCTCCATGGGTCTCCTCTTTGGCATCGTGGTCCTTCGGTGTGCGGGGCTATGCCCGAGGATTGGGGGGTAGCGATTTGGACGACGAACGCCGTGGGTCAAAGTTCCGGTCGCAGGAGAGTAGGCTACGACGAATTTGAACGGACAATGTTGATTCCCCGACGCCCGGGCCCCTCCTCCTCAGAAAGTTCGGCACGGCCGCCGCTAGGGTACTTCGACCCCACGGTGTTGGTACAAGCGGTGTTTCCTTCCCCCGTGCTCCCTGTTCCATCAGGGCGGCCGCCTGTAGAGAGGTACGAAACCCGGCGCCCTTGGCGGGGATTTGTACATGGGGATACCCCCGTACCGGCGTGGTACAGGGGATCTATACCGTATATGCCAGGGCCGAAGCGTGGGGGCAACGCAAAACCCGTGGGTTACTTGAGGTCCCGTTCCCCCTTGCGTTCTAAGGTGCGGGTGGTGGTGGCGTGTCCTCGTGCCCGCCACGGAATCGTCGATTCCAACGTACTATATATGCGTATGGCGGATCCGCATGATACACCTTGACCGGTATTCATAGGACAGGGTCGTCGTCCTCCGACCCACCTTAGCGAAAGGGGGTCGGACGAATCAGAGGTTGCCCGGAGGGTCGAGCTCCGGGTGGCGGCCTCATCCCGTGGGCCCTAGAAGGCCTTGGTTATGTAGCCGATCAGTCGTTGCTGGGCCAGGAATGTCACCTTGCCCTAGGCTCTCGTGGGCCGGGCTGCAAGTGCGCCGATCCTGGCTTGGCAATTTTGTTTTTTAAGAGCCGTTTTAACCGGGCCCTTGGAGGACCGTGGTTTTAACCCTTGACAAGAGTCTAATGGATTTTATATCTATTTTATAAAAGTATTTTGTTGGACACAATATCCACCAAGCAATATATTAAGAACTAGAGTGTGCATCAGACAAATCTTAACTTTTTCTATTGTGTAGTAACAAGAGTGATCACTTGTAGTGTCCTATGGCAAAATTCCCCAATTAAAATAATATTTTAAGGACTAAATAGTTTTAAATCGATTTTTTTGCTATAAAGTTATAAATCATGTCAAGAGCTACAATTTTAATGTAATCTAAACATACCAACATGTTGTGGTTACTTTATGTTTTTTATTTGGTAATTATGGAAAAATATAAATGGTTACTTATGTTTTATAATAGCATACCGAATAATTTAGATATAAAATTAGAGAGTTAGTTCAGATTAACGTTATAACAACATGGGTGTGAAATTTATATAGATTTAAGGATTACTTTAAATTGCCTTTCAGGCATGAGTAGGTATTTTTGGGAGAAAAAAGATGTAATATTGTATACAATATTGAATAGAATCTACCAAGCTAAATGTCAGATTTTTTTGTAATTAATATGATTTTTCCTGTTTTTCCAAGTTCTCCTAATATGTGTCTGATATTAACGGAGAACAAGCAAACATGTTACAGAAGAAAGTCCATCTGTCCCACTACAAGGACTGATCCATTTCTTACTTCAATTCAAACAAAAGACACTGAAAACTTTTTTCTTGATATATTTTGTCCAGAGTTAAGAAAGCCACGCAGATAGATACATCCCTGTCTGTGGAAGAACCTTGTGGTAACTGGTCAGTGGACCGTTGAACCGATCAACTCGCAATTACCAGAAGAGTTCTACGCCAAGTCCAATAAAGTTGCCACCGCCATGTTGGACCATTGACCCGTTGAAAACACGCATGTGCCCAAAACAGCTCTATTATTGCACTCGATCGACTGGACCTGAAAAGAGATCATGGCACCATCACGGCATGACCATCAACCATCACACAGACACACCAAATCCCACCAATGATGGGAACTGGGAGTGGCACTTGGACTCACGGCTTCCTCCTGCTCTTCTTCCTCGTCGTCCTCATCGTCGCCACCAGCAGCAGCAGCAGCCATGCCAGTGCCACCACCATCAACATCACCAACCGATGCTCCTACACCGTGTGGCCGGCCGCGACACCGGTGGGCGGCGGCACGCGGCTGGACCCAGGCAACACCTGGGTGCTCCAAGTGCCCAGCAACACCCAGAACGGCCGCGTGTGGGCGCGCACCGGCTGTTCATTCGACAGCCCCGCCGGCCGCAACAAGACCTGCCAGACGGGTGACTGCGGTGGCGTGCTGGCATGCGAGGCGAGCTCCAGCGGCCGGCAACCCATGACGATGGCAGAGTTCACCATGGGTGCCGTCAACGGCATGGATTTCTTCGACATCACCGTCGTCGACGGCTTCAACGTGCCCATGGACTTCCTGCCGGTGCCGGTGTCGTCCAAGGGATCGCCGGGGTGCAGCAAGGGACCACGGTGCGCGGCTGACATCACGTCGCAGTGCCCCGATGAGCTCAGGGTGCCAGGGGGTTGCCGTGGCGCGTGCGAGTCCTGCAACGGCAGCACGGTGAACAGCAACACGGTGTTCTATGTTCGGATGTGCCCCGACGTCTACAGCTACTCCCTAGATCAAGGTCCCGTTGTGTACAACTGTTCGTCAGGAACAGACTACCAGATCATCTTCTGTCCTCCCGTAGATCTTGTGTCACTGTCGTCCCCTCCACCGCCTTCACCCGCTGCAAATCGAACTTCACCCACTGCAAATGGAACCAGTAGCATCATCACATCCTCACCAAAATCCAACAAAGGACGCATATTTGGTTTGGTTCTAGGTGGTTCTTTAGGTGGTTTTGTTTTTGTCATATTCTCCATCCTGTTCATCTTGGCGCGTAGACGACGATCGCAACGGCGTCAAGATATGCAGCAGGAAGAGGAGGAAGCAGAGTTCGAGAGGTTACCAGGGATGCCCAGAAGGTTCACATTTGAGCAGCTCCAAGAAGCAACTGATCAGTTCAGAGAGAAGCTCGGGGAAGGAGGATTCGGGTCCGTTTTCAAGGGAAGTTTTGGTGAGCAATCAGTCGCGGTGAAACGGTTGGACAGAGCTGGTCAGGGAAAAAGGGAATTCTTGGCGGAGGTTCAGACCATCGGCAGCATTCACCATATCAATCTGGTCAGGGTAATTGGTTTCTGTGCAGAGAAATCGCATAGGCTCTTGGTTTATGAGTACATGCCCAGAGGATCCTTGGATCAGTGGATCTTTCACCGGCACAACAACGATGACGGCACACCTTGCTTGGATTGGCACACACGATGCAAGATTGTTGCTCATATAGCTAAGGGCCTTGCTTATCTTCATGAGGAGTGCATGAAGAGAGTTGCTCACTTGGATGTGAAACCACAGAACATCCTCTTAGATGACAACTTCGACGCTAAACTCTCTGATTTTGGACTGTGCAAGCTCATCGACCGGGATAAGAGCCAAGTGGTTACAAGAATGAGAGGCACACCAGGATATTTAGCTCCAGAATGGTTGACGTCGCACATCACAGAAAAGGCTGATGTTTATAGCTTCGGGGTAGTGGTGATGGAGATCATTAGTGGAAGAAAGAACCTGGATGCTTCTCGGTCTGAAAACAGCTTTCATCTTATTACCTTACTGGAAGAGAAGCTGAAGAGTGATCGGTTGGTAGATTTGATTGATATGTGCAGTAGTAATGACAGTGAGGCACACAGGCAAGAAGCAGTTCAGATGATGAAGCTTGCAATGTGGTGTCTGCAGACTGATTGCAAACGAAGGCCTAAAATGTCTGAGGTCGTAAAAGTCTTGGAAGGCACCATGAGTGCTGAAACTGACATAGACCATAATTTTGTTGTGACGAATCCAACAAGCTTTGGTGCTTCTGGAATTGTCAATTTGTCAGCTCCACCTCTAGCCTTAGAAGTGTCAGGCCCAAGGTGAGAGACTGAGAGGCAATTTATATGTGTATTGAATTTCCACCGTTGTAAACTGTCTGTAATCTACTGCAGAAACTCTGTTTCTCATTCTTATATCTGAAACCAATAGCATGTCTTAAAATGGTCCTACTCATATGAACCAGCAGAAAGAAACGTACAGACATGAAAGCGAGAGGGCACCATACAGTCAACCAGCTTATGATGAGTACATAGTTTTCAGTCAGCTCTTGGATGATCGAAATCTCAGCTCTGACCAAAAGGACACATGGATTTTCATTTGGGGTGCCATATATTCTCCAGGAAATTTTTTCAAACACCACTTCAGAGCACCATCCGAAACCTTTAAAGTGGATTTGGAAATCCAAATGTGTGCCTAAAGTCAAAATTTTCACCTGGCTGCGACTTAATGAAAGTCTGAACACATAGAATATGTTGTGAAGAAGACATAAGCATCTAGATGAAGGCTACAACTGTGCTCTCTGTCAGGACAATTTGGAAGAGACAGTATTACACTTGTTTTTTGAATGCTGAACCAGTATTTCTCCCTTGTTCTGCATTGGTTCTGTTTGGAATATAGAGGGTAGTGTTTTTCTGATGATTGAGCAGCAAAAGGAAGCTTTGCAATTACCTTTCTTGATGGAAGTTTTCATGATAGCAGCGTGGTGCATATGGAATGAGAGAAACGCCTGGATTTTCAATGCCATGCCCCCCTTCTTTAGCTTCTTGGAAGTCTTTCTCCACAAGTAAAGTTAAACTTCATTTGCATAGAATCAGTTCTGCTTTTCACTTGTCTGTAATGAATTGGCTCAATAATTTGTAGTCAAGTCTTCCTGTTTCCTTAGTTTCTTGCTGCTTAATTAGCTCTTGGCTAACTGCTCTGTAAGTGTCAGAGCTCTTTGATGATTTATTATCTTTAAAATTAAATCCAACGATGCACATGGAGCTACTCCGAGAGCAGCTAAACATGTTCAGGCCAAGCTGAAACCATTTGTCGCTCGAAACAAAAGAATTTTTCGTCGAGGTATTTCCTCCGGAACTATTATTTCTTGCTTGACACAAAAGAAACAAATCTGAATCCTTTTTCGTTGAGATATTTTCTCCGGAGTTAAAAGCGCCGCAGACATCTCTGACTCTCTGGGACTTGGAGAACCATCTTGTGTCCACCAGCAGCAGCACGGCAGTGGTCAGGGGGCTGTTGAGGCGTTCAACACGCAAATGCCAGAGAGGAGCTGTGTTCCAACAAAGTTCCTAATTCCCAACAGGTTACATTGACCCGTTGAAAACGCACATGTGCCAAAAGAGCTCTATTATGGCACCTCTGAAAGATTTCACCTGCACCTATCATACAGACACACCAAAAAAATGGAAGTGGAGAGGACCTGGATACGCCATCTCCTCCTGCTATTCTTCATCGCGGTCGTGGTCGCCCCCAGCAGCAGCCAAGCCACCATCTTCAACGTCACCATCCGATGCTCCTACACCACCGCCATCCGGCGCAGTGTGAGTACTTAGCATACTTGCTTAAATACTCGAGCTGACGACGAGGGAAGGCAGCAGTGCGTGTAGTCGTGTAGGAGTATATACTAGTTCTTCACTTCATAACTCGATCATGCCTTCTTCAACCCACGCTCTGTTCATCCCCTACCCGGCGCAAGGACACGTCCTTCCACTGCTGGAGCTCGCGTACCGCTTCGCCGACCATGGCTTTGCCGTCACTTTCGTCAACACGGACCACATCCACGGCCAGCTCGTCGCCGCGTCGCCAGAGCTGGTGGCAGCAGGACAAGATGATAGAGCACCACCTGAATCAGGGCAGGTGCGCTTCGCCTCCGTCTCCGACGGCATCCCACCGGACGGCGACCGTAACGACTTCGGCACGCTAACCAGCGCCCTGATGAGCGCTCTGCCGGCGTCCGTCGAGCACATGATCCAAAACGGCCAGTTCTGCTGCATGGTCGTCGACTATGGCCTGACGTGTGTGCTCGGCATCGCCAAGAAGGCCTGCATGCGCACGGCGACTCTGTGGCCGTCGTGCGCCGCCGCGATGGCCGCAGGGCTAGACTTGTCAGAGCTGATCGCCGATGGCATGCTCGACAAGGATGGTAAGAACAATATATAGAAAGTTAGAAACATTGATAAGATTTCGATTCGTTCAAAATTCTTGGTCGTAGCGGATCCAATCCAAGCTAATCAAATCCTCTGGCGTCCCAGGTTTGCCGACGGCCAAGCAGATACCTCCGGTTGGTGACCTGCAGATGAACCTGGCACCGCTCGCCTGGAACGCCGTGGGCACAGCAGAGGTGCAGAAGGAGATGATGCGGTGCCTGAACAACATCCGGGAGGCGCTGGGGCAGGGCGTAGTCGACATCATGCTGTGCAACACTGCCAAGGAGCTCGAGGACGGCATCCTGTCCGGGCACCGCGGCATCCTCCCCATTGGGCCACTGCCGACGGGTCTCCGTCAGGAAATGTCCGTCGGGAATTTCTGGGCGAAGGACGACAGCTGCCTGCCGTGGCTGGACACGCAGCCCGACAGGTCAGTTGTCTACGTGGCGTTCGGCAGCATCACCGTGCTCAACCAGGAACAGTTCCATGAGCTCGCTCGAGGGCTGGAGCTGTCAGGGCGACCGTTTCTTTGGGTGGTCCGTCCTGGCCTGGCTGGTACGGCCAATTACCCTGACGGATTCCTCGAGACCGTCGAGAAAAGGGGCAAGATTGTGACGTGGTCGCCTCAGCATAGGGTTCTCGCCCACCTAGCGGTCGCCTGCTTCGTGTCGCACTGCGGGTGGAACTCGGTGATGGAGGGAGTGAGGAACAGGCTGCCGTTCCTGACATGGCCCTACTTCGCTGACCAGTTCATCAACGAGAGCTACGTCTGTGACGTGTGGAAGACTGGCCTGCGTGTTGTGAAGGATGCCGGCGCTGGCGGCCTGGTGGCGAGTGAGCACATTGCTGAGCGCGTAGAGAACCTGCTGAACGATGAGGCGATCGTGTCGAGGGCGTTGGAGTTGCAGCAGGTTGTGTGTAGGAGCATCGGCAAAGATGGCACGTCGTTCAACAATCTGACGGCCGTTGTTAACACCATGAAAGGCTGATGAGACTACTTATCATCCCCCCTTAGCAATTCCGCGTCAAAAGCAGCCTGAAAAATTAAGGAGCCTTTCATTCTCAAAAAAAAAAAAAAAAAGAAAAAGAAAAAGGTTACGATCTGTTTCCTATATACTAGAAATGGTCGCGGCGTTGCCGCGTATGGCCAGTATGTGGGCTTTAGAGCACTCTGTTGGGAAAATCAGTGAATCAGCAATAATTAATGTTTATTTAGAAAAACTTGGGAGTATGGAATTCCAGATAATGGAATTTAACAGCTTATAGTACTACCACAAAAAATACAGATTATGGTCATGGCATTGAGATGGGTATCATTGGAGCCATAGATCGAGCCCTGGGAAACCTGTGTTCATCCATTGAGTGGCTGATGTTAGAACCAATAAACTTCAAATTGTGGAAAATGGGTTATATTTCTATTTTGATGTAAAATGTGGAATTAAGTATTGAAATATTGCAAAGATGGAAACAAATCAATTGTACTGAAAAGGATGTTGAAAATATACAAACATTGGCTTCATGAATTGAACAATTATTGTGACACCAGTTGCTATTATAGTATATGCACATACAGATCACGTGGACTACTATCAGAAGCTCTTCACTCAATGCAGACAACTTGACTTGCAAAACTAACGACCCATAACATATAGAGTACTTATAGTTCACATATACTCGCGTAGTCTGTGTCGGCCCCTCATTTTGAGGGTCCAGAAATACCCGTATTTGCACCAGGATCACGCACAAATACGTCTATAATACACAGAAATGGCACACAGATTTAAGAGAAAAGGACCGAGCTTTATTGATATTGAATAAAAAGGGTTCTACATCATTAGGGCATAGCCCTTGGATTACATATGAAATGACTAAGGCCGCAAGGTGTTCGGCTTTATTACATGGTAGATTCTAAGGCGATACTAATTATTCTAGCGTAGCGTAGCAACTAATCCACAGGCATCTTGAGTATAGCCGAAGCCCTAACTCCTACAATCCAATCCAACGCGTCGGGGTCCTCACGTAGCTCCTAGACATCAGGGTCAACCTCCTCTTCATAGTCGCGATCATTTTTGGGGTCGTAGTCTGCATGGCAAAGAGGGGTGAGTACTTACGTACTCAGCAAGTCCCAACTTCCGGGTGGAAAAGAGTGATGATAAAAATTAAGGTTGGTCCTAGCAGGGTATTATCCTCCTCACTAGTCCCGGGTTAGTCCATTTCATATTCACAAGGTTATACGTTATCTCATTAGTCATATAATATTCTAATTATAGCGTCCCATCCCGGCACCTGCCTATTCCAAGGACGTGGCTATTCGAATAGATTCCACTAACTCTGCAGAGGGTGTACACTTTTCCCCATACGGTAGTTACGATTCCTTCCACGGCCCATGGTTAGAAAAGAACTACCGAGATCTCGTACCCGATAGTATGCATTCCTTAGGGGTCCATACATTTCCACTACGGCGCTTAGGGGTTGGGAAAGAGTTGGACGAGGAAGATCACTCAGCATCCTGTGCCTAACCCGGACATAGAAGCTCACTCGCAACCTATGCCCTCACACACCTTGTGGAGGATCACTCAGCATCCACACTTAAAATATATAGATATATATGTATATAGCTCGCGAAAGTGCACCCAATAATTTTACGTGGAAGATCACTTAGCATCCACGCCCAACCAGACCATGGAAGATCACTTAGCATCCTACGCCGTCTCCTGCTCTACCGTTTGCTTACACCGGCCCCCTAAGTGGAAATGTACTTCAACCTAACGGGGTGTGGGATCAAGCCTACCCATATAGACGTGTGGCTGTACGAAATATCACACAGGGATGATTAAGAGACTATGAACCGGTCCTTAGGGGTGACTAAAACAGGTATCTCCGACAGGATATTCTACCACAGACATATCCGCCAAGTAATCTACATCTAGATTACCCCTACCCGTTTCAAGTCGTAGCATGTATCATCACCTTATCATATTGTCTCATTATCACATCATCACATTATCACGTTATCACATTATCTCATCATAAATATTCACATGTTCTTTAACAAAAGAATCATTATACCAGTAGGATAGAAGGGTGGTAGAAGGGTGGAAATTAGGACTTGCCTGCGTTGTCAACACCGTCGATGTCCGCGACGTAGTCCGGGTCCTCGGCGTCCTGATGCTCGTTCTCCTCTGGCGGGGAGTTTCTATCGAGTAAGACTACCGCTAAAAGGTAAAAGAAACACATATATGCAACTATAGAACTAGGTAGTGGCACCAGATGCAATGTGTAGAGCATGATTTTAGAAGAATTTAGGAAGTAGTTTGACATAATTCGGAGTTAAAACGCAGGAGTTATACATTTTCAAAGTTTATTCCAATTTATTCAAAACCCTAATTACTAAATGGAATTTTGGTTGCTATTTACAATGCATGGATTAGTGTGCAAATTATATGATTAAATTCTACATGCCAAGTAGTTTATTTACAAATTTTCCTAGAATTTTTCTAGCACTAGAAAATAAAGAAATAGCACTCTATGTACACTTCCCGGGTGCACCTAGCAATTTCCCCTAGTGTACCCCGAATCGTGAACTGTGTATGTGTGGGTGACAGGTGGGACCAGGTGGTCGTGACGGCGTTGAACGGCGCTGGCACGGTGGGCCCACGTGCAGAGAGAGGGAGAGAGTGAGGGTGACGGCGTTGGACGGCGCGGCGTGGTAACGCCGTTGGCCTCGGGTCCCACGCGCCAGTGATAGAAAGGGGAAGGGGAAGGAACGGCGCGGAGCGGCGCGGCGTGTGGACGTCGTTGGCCTGCGGGCCCCGCGTGCCAGTGAGAGAAGAAGAAGGGGGGCGACCAGAACAGTGGGAGAGGAGGGCCGGCTAGCCGGAATGCTTGTCGCCGGCGACGTGGTGCCTCGAAGGGGGAGGAGAAGTGGTGTACAATGTGCGGGAGGCCGTGCCGCAGCTTCGGCGGCGGTGAGCGCCCTCAGGTGGGCGGTGGCGGCCGGAGGAGGTGCTGCGTGGCGGCGCCCTTACGATGCGGTGTGTGTCGTGTGCGTGCCCCTAATCGGCCCGCATTGTGCGTGCGTGTGTAAAGTGTGGACGAGGGAAGGGAGATAGAGGTGCTAGGCAGCCTTGCCGAGCCATGCCAGCCGGTGACCGGTGGCTTAGGCGCATGGCGGACGGCGGCGCAGTGCAACACGTGCAACACAGAGAGAGGTGAGAGGAATTGGAGGGAGGAAAAGGTGGAGGAGGGGCTTGGAGAGCTCACCTCAAGCCCAATTGGCCAATGGCGCAAGCAACAAACTTCAATTTAGGCGGCTGCCTCGATGGCGCCCGGTTGCTCCCGAGTTGGGGCAATCGAGCTCTAGCTCGATGGAGGGGGAAAGAGGAGGAATGGAGGGGGAGAGGGAGTGTTCCAGCCCTTAGCGGAGCTCGGAGTGGTGAGGGCGAGGGTGGAGGGGGCCCCGGCCGGGCCTATTTATAGGCCGGCAATGGCGGTTTGGCGGGGGAGATATTTCTCCACCGTCGAGGCTATCCCGAGCGCGCACGAGTTTGAATTTCGCGAAGGCGGTTCGCCACAGTGCGGCGGTGCGCGAGCGCTCGCCATGGATGTGCTCATCCGAGCTCGTCGGGTAGCGCCCGTGGCGGGTGTCAGCGAGAAGGCGAGAGAGAGAGAGAGAAGAGGGAGAAGGGAGAGAAGAGAGAGAGAGCGGGCGCAGGTGAGAGGAGGATGTCGACATCCTTATCCGCTCCGCCGGGTGCGGTGGCGGCGGCTTCGAGGCGGCGCTCTTTCCTCGGCCATGGTATTCGCGCGTCGTCGCGAGGTAGGCGACGATGATGACAGCGGGGCCCGCTTTGTCATCGGGCTTGGAGAGGAGAAGAGGCGAGCAAGGGTGCGGGCCTCACGGCCGTTCTTGGGCCGCCCACGCGGGAGAGAAGAGGGAGGGAAAGGAGAAGAGAAGGGGAGGGTGGCGGGCTGCTGCTGGGCCTGCTGGGGATATGGAGCCCGAGCTCCTTTTGCTTTTCCATTTCCTTTTTCTATTTCTTTTCCCTTTTTTAAATGCATTTGCTCATTGATTTAAACGAATTTGAATTCAAATATGCATGAGATGAATTGTATGCTGTGCCACAGTAGTTCCATACAGTTGAACAAGTCAAAGCTAAAGAGTTTTTGGAAAGTTTTAAAAAGTTCAAATTTTTAGTGATTTTCGAAAAAGGTTTAAAAATTTCGGGGTGTTACAAACCTACCCCCCTTAAAGAGAATCTCATCCTCGAGATTCGTACTGCTCCTTAAATAGGTACGGGAATTCTTTCTTGAGATCGTCTTACGGTTTCGGTGGCTTACGCTTACGTATGATTGCTCCAATTGCACCCGACAAAATCTGACTGCTATCCTTCTTGTTTGTCTGACGGCAATATCCAATATCTTGACTGGCCTTTCTTGGTATTGTAGATCCGGTTGTAAGTCCTTGATCTCTGGTGATGCTTGTTCCTCTGGCACTCTTAGGCATTTCTTGAGTTGCGAGATGTGGAATACATCGTGTACATCTGACATTTCCGGTGGTAGTTCTAGTCGGTATGCTACCGCCCCAATCTTCTCAATGATTTAGTATGGCCCAATATACCTAGGTGCTAGCTTTCCTCTCACTTGGAATCTCCGGGTGCCTCGTATAGGGGATACTTTTAAGTATGCGAAATCTCCTGGTTGAAAATCCAATGGTCTTCGGCGGTTATCCGCGTAACTTTTCTGCCTACTTTGGGCGGCCTTCAAATTCTCCCGAATCTTGGCTACTTGCTCTTCGGCTTCCTTTATCATGTCTGGTCCGAATAAGCTTCTTTCTCCTACTTCGGACCACATCAAGGGGGTTCTGCACCTCCTCTCATATAATGCTTCAAAGGGGGTTATTTTCAAGCTCGCCTGATAACTGTTGTTGTACGAGAATTCTGCGAATGCTAAGCTTTGCTCCCTATCTTTTCCGTAGGTAAGTACACAGGCCCTCAACATGTCTTCTAGTATTTGATTAACATGTTCCGTCTGGCCGTCAGTCTGTGGGTGATAAGCTGAACTGAAATCTAGGTGTGTGCCCAAAGCCTTGTGTAAGCTCTTCCAAAATCTCGAGGTGAATTGTGTTCCTCTGTCTGATACTATGCGGCTTGAGTATATTCTCAATGTATAACTTTGCTAATCGGCTAGCTCGAAAATCAGTCCTTACAGGGATAAAATGTGCCACTTTGGTTAAACGATCCACGATTACCCATATTGAATCATGTCCTTTTGGGGTCCTTGATAGCCCCACTATAAAATCCATGCTTATTTCATCCCATTTCCATTGGGGTACTTGTAGTGGTTGAAGTAGTCCTGCTGGCCTTTGGTGTTCCGCCTTTACCTGTCGACACATACCGCATTGGGCGACATAATTTGCGATGTCCGCCTTCATTCCATCCCACCAATATTTTTGTTTTAGGTCCATATACATCTTGGTGGATCCTGGATGTATGGAATATGCTGAGTTATGTGCCTCGTCTAGTATTAAGTTACGAAGTTCCTGATCTTGCGGTACACATATTCTATCTTCGAACCATAGCTTTCCCTCTTGGTCAACTCAAAATCCCGTGGGCTATTTTTTGCTACTTTTCTCCTTGTAGCTTCATATCCCTTCGTCCTTGTCCTGGGCTTCCTTGATGCGTTGCTCCAGTGTCGGATGTACTTGTAGCGTATTCAGCGTTCCTTGAGGGACTATTTGTAGGTTTAGTCGGCGTACTTCTTGCGTTATCTCCGGCCTTCGGTTTAAAGTAGTCATATGGTGGCAATGGGGCTTCCGACTTAAAGCGTCTGCGACTACGTTGGCTTTTCCTGGGTGGTATTGTACGCTTATATCGTAATCCTTGATTAGTTCCAACCTTCTTCTTTGTCTTAGGTTGAGGTCGGGTTGGGTGAATATGTACTTCAGGCTCTTGTGGTCCGTGAATAGCTTGCATTTATTTCCAATAAGGTAGTGTCTCCATATCTTCAGTGCGTGTACCACAGCTGCTAATTCCAAGTCATGTGTTGGATAATTCTCTTCGTGCTTCTTTAGTTGTCGTGAGGCATACGTGACAACTTTGCCATCCTGCATTAATACGAATCCTAGTCCTTGTCGAGATGCGTCACAGTATATCACAAAGTCTCGATGGATATCGGGTAGGGTAAGCACTGGGGCTGTCGTTAGTCTCGTCTTTAGTTCTCGGAAGCTCTTCTCACATGCTTCTGTCCATTTGTACTCCTTTCCTTTCTGAGTCAACGCGGTCATGGGCCTTGCGATCTTCGAGAATCCTTCGATAAATCTCCTGTAGTAGCCTGCCAATCCAACAAAAACTGCGAACTTCTGTGACGTTAGTGGGTTGTTCCCATTCCGCGACTGCCTTTACTTTGTCCGGATCTACTTTTACTCCATCGGCGGTTATGATGTGTCCAAGGAAAGCAACTTCTCGTAGTCAAAATTCGCACTTGCTAAACTTTGCATACAGCTCGTGGGCTCTCAGTTTGCTCAATACTGCTCTTAAGTGTTGTTCATGCTCCTTGGCGCTCTTTGAATATATGAGTATGTCGTCTATAAAGACTACGACATACTTATCCAACTCTTCCATGAATAGTTTGTTCATAAGATTCATGAAATATGTAGGGGCATTGGTTAATCCAAAAGGCATCACCGTAAACTCGTATTGTCCGTATCGTGTTACGAATGCCGTCTTGGGCACGTCGCTTAATCGGATCTTCAGCTGGTAATATCCTGACCTTAAGTCTATCTTGGAGAAATATTGGGCTCCTTTAAGTTGGTCAAAGAGGTCATCAATCCTTGGTAGTGGATATTTGTTCTTTATAGTCACCTCGTTTAGCGAGCGATAGTCTATGCACATACGCATGCTCCCATCTTTCTTCTTGACAAACAGTACGGGTGATCCCCAAGGTGATGAGCTGGGTCTAATATATCCTTTCTCCTATAACTCATGTAATTGTTTCTTCAATTCTTCCAGTTCATTTGCTGCCATTCTGTATGGTCTCTTTGCAATGGGTGCAGTTCCAGGAAGTAAGTCGATGATGAATTCTATGTCTCTGTCGGGTGGCATTCCCGGTAGTTCCTTGGGGAATACGTCTGGGTACTCGCTTACTATGGGCACTTCTTCGACTGTCATTGGTTGAATATTGCAAACCATTGCGGTGGTAGTGGGGGCTTGTGGGTGGCACTTTTTTATCCCTTCGTGATTAGTCAACGTCACTGTCTTGTTACTGCACGATATGTTGTCTTGATGCTTAGCTAGGCAATCCATTCCAAGTATCACATCTAAACCTTCTGTCTTTAGCACTACAAGATCTGCCAGAAATCCCGTTCCATCGATTGAAATCCTTGTTTGAGGGCATTTAAGGGTACATTGAAGAATGGCTCCGGGGGTACGAATCAAAAGAGGAGTGGGAAGTAACACCATTTTCAAATTATGTTTAGAGGCAAAACGATCGGAAACAAACGAATGCGATGCACTGGAATCAAACAACACGGTTGCAGTAGCGAAGTTCATGAGAAACTCACCGTACACGACATCTGGTGATGTCTGTACTTCCTCTGAATTCACGTGGTTTACACGGCCTTGTCCAAAGTTCAAGGTATTCCTTCTGGGTTGTCCAGAGTTCTGAGGTGTGGAGCGACCTACTCCTGAGGCGGCAGTCCTGTTACTAGCTACTGACCTGGGCGGGGGCCGAAGTTATAAGGGCCAGAGGGGCATTGGGCGATTCTGTGTCCTGGGCGGCGGCATCCGAAACAAACTTCTGATGTGGCGTTGTTGTTGCTTCTCGCTTGGTTGGTTCCACTGCTGTTGCTATAGTTGTTGTTGCTGTTGTTGTTGTTGTTCCTAAAATTGGAAGCATTTTGGGTTGCATTGTAGCTTGGCGCCCTGTATTGCATAGGTGCTAGTGATCTTAAAGATGTGGAGTTGTTGGTGCGGAACCGTTGGTTCCTTTTAGTTTGGCGTGTTTGGTGGGCCATGATTTTGCGCTTCCTTTCCCTTTCTGTACGGTTGTGTTCTTCCTCCATCAGGATGACCTTATTCATTAAGGTGTTGAAATCTGGGTATATATTCCTGACTGCCTTTTCCCTATACTGGGCTTGCAGTCCCTTGATGAAGCGCTTTTGTTTCTTCTTGTCAGTGTTGACGTCTTTGGGTGCATAGCGTGCTAGCTGCATGAATTTGCGGATATATTGTGGGACAGTCATGGGGACTTGGCGTATGTTGCGTGTTGGTATAAATTAACCGCACTCCATTAAATAAGTTTTAAGTAGGATTATCCATAGCGTTTACGGATATCATACCGGTGTCACATTTTTTCCGGAGGTTTTAAATATCGTATCCACAGGGGAACAGTTGTGATGATGACAAAGTTTATAGACTTAACCCTAGAATTAGGCT